>CM055265.1:124658370-124941816 GCA_029237695.1 Conchocele bisecta
AAACTGGACGACAGTTTTGGCAACGGGGCTTCTTTCATTTAGACCGTGTCAACTGCCTTACATGTATTGATAGCGCGTGAATGCAATTGTGTTCGTACTTGATCACTGTTATGTGGTTGTGTCGTGAATTTCACTTCATCATTCTTGGTAATCAATGAAATTGGATCACAGCTGCAGTCGAGGAAAGGAATAGAAAATGTACAGTATGCATTCGATGTCATGACAACAACGGGTTTGTGGCATTTACTATTTCCCATTTGAGACACGCCATGTGGTGTTGTACCTTCGGACATCTCCGTAATTTCATTATATACGTTTACAATATTTACAATATTTTTAATAAATAAAGTCAAAAGTTGACAATATTTTCAGAGTACATGCGAAACATAATTCCGCGTGTACCCTGAAAGTGTGTCAACTGTTGACGCCAATTACGGAAACTATTGTAAATTTTGTAAACATATTTCATGAAATTCCGCAGATGTCTGAAGGTACCGTCACATGGCGTGTCTCATTTGTACATTTCCTTTTCTATACAGTGGAACCTCTCTAAACCGGACATCAAGAAAACACATGTGATCGTATTTTTGAGGAGTTTCTATGTCATTTATCTAGGTGATAATGTCTGTTCATGCTCGCATAGCACACAACTACGGCTCAGAATGATCGAATGCCTGATTTACAGTGAAACCTCTCTAAGCCGGACACCCTGGGGACCTCCTCCCAGGGTGTCCGGTTTAGAGATGTTTCACTGTATTACTGAATCAGTATGTTCCTGTATGGCACTTGCATGTGGTCAGAGGCGACTTGCTTTTAATCCTTTTAACACCACAGGCCTCGATAATGGTATTGGCAAAACGTGTAGATCCAGATAAGCCGGCTCGTGACGTCTCATCAGGATCAGGGGCCCGTTTCATTAAACTTCGTACGACTAAAATGTTCGTAAGTGCAAAATTATGATAGTCTGTAAAGTTCACATTAACAATGTTTTCTTGTAAATAATTATTGGATTTATATTTATTGAGCATAGGCTGCATATATATCCTCAATAAATTTAAATCCATTAATTGACATTTACAGACGATCTTACGAAATTTGAACTTACGAACATTTTAGTCGTAAGAAGTTTAGTGAAACGGGCCCCTGCGCTTTTTGCAAGTGATTCTTAAGAACGAAAACACCCCCTTTTCATAAATGGACTAGTCTGAAAATCATTTTGTGACGATTGAATTGGTTGCAAAATTAACATATCAAAATCCATTCCAGTTACTTAGGGGTGAAAGAGTTTACTTAATAAACGATATGTTCTGGTCTGTTCTGCAATATATATCTGTCTGATAAAGTATTGACTGCTTCAGGTACACGGGAATAGATCGATGAAAACGCACGTTGATTGATAGTTACCGCAATCAGATTGTAATAACAGAGAACGGTGTAGACAATCGTGCATTTGTGGCTATATCAGCATTTATTGGGTTCCGTATGGTGGATTATTGTGGCCATTGCGACTTCGACTATTCGCATTCTACTAAGTCGAAACACGAACGTTTAATTTGACTTGCACATACATTTCGCCTTTTCACACAACTACTACTAACAATGTTGCATAATTTCGTTTTTATCTCGTGTCAACTTCTTACAGACAGGCGTTTAGTTTCAGAATGTGTGAACTACTGAAAGTCGAAATCACGAAAACCTGAAATTTTCGTGTTTTCACGATTTAGCTTTTCGCAGTACATCAACGTAGTCCGAAATTTCTGTCTGCAACGCAGGGCGACTTACAAAGTCGCCCTGCGTTACAGACAGAAATTTCGGGTTAACATCAACGGTGTCTGTATCGTGTCGGAGGACACAACGGTCAAATGGTGCTATGATGGTTCTTACATGTGTAGCATGGGCAACGGGGACTTACAAGTATACTGATTATCAATAGATACATGTAACTCTCCAATTAAAATTAAAATACGAGATTAATACCGAAAAACAACGAATAACGTTGTATCTAAATGTATAGGTATATGGTAGTTGGTATAGGCTAGTTGCGCGCCGAAACTCTGCAAATCTCTCGTCCCGTCCGTAACATGGACAGTTCAGACATTTTGCAGAGTTAATGCCCGCAACTAGATCTATGATAGAATGCATGCGTGAACAATAACACGTTATTATACTAGCAAAGCTTAGCAGGCCTCTTTGGGTTGGTCATCAGTGTATCTCTAAATCATTCGCGACGATGTACAAAGGAAATGTAACCTGATACTGGAAACATACATATCCGTGTTTTAGTAGCAGGTTGCATAGGGTTGTATATACATGTAGCATGAAACTTAGTGGCGCTGACGTAACGTCCATCGTAAATGAACGGGTTAATGGCATAATGAGGCGAAATCCCTGATCGAGTTAACTCCCTTATTCCAATGACTCAATCGAATTTAGTCATATAAGGTGCCAATGGAAATAAGTATTGTGACGGGTGTTTCACTGATGGAATGGCGAACGGTACAGCTCCTGATCAGACTGTGCGGATGCACAGGCTGATTTGGAGCTACGCTGGTCACAAACCCATTTGCCCCATTTCTCCAGTCACAGCACATTTACTTTACTGTTTGGATTTTCAGAAACACTGATGGCAGGTGTTGCGGTTGCCGTGGCGATGGTCATACTCATCGGGGTGATTGGTATCATCATACTCTGTGTCAGGTAGGCGCTTACTGAAATAATTATATTGTATGTAGTTGCCACAATGTAATATTTTATACCGTACATGTTGTTGTTATTTTATAATAATAACTGAATCAGAAAACAGAGTGGCAATGAATATAGTTTAACAAACATGACAAAGGGAAGAGCTTGCGAGAGTATTTTATCCCGTCAACACAGTGCGTATGTGCCGTGAAACACGGTGCCGTGAAACATTTTTGATATCCAGTCAATACTATTTTTGCATTTTACAGCCATTTGTAGGTGTTGACGGGATAAATAGAATAGTAGGTTAGTGCCGTGAATGGGAAAAACCTACTATTCTCTATTTATACGCCGTAAGTATCTCCTGCCACAACCAAGTTGACATTTAAATGTCCAATCAGTGTTCTACCCCAAACCAGCACCAGCACCCCCACCACCACCGCCACCACCTCCTCACTTCCCCGTCTGCAAAACCGTATATCCTTGCGTTTTGTAAAGGGAAGTCCATATGTTCGATATTGAGTTTGTTAAGCCTTGCTAATGCCTCAAACGAAAACACTAGCCCTTTTTCAGACTTCCACTATAATTCTGACACCAGAAACGATGTATATGCTTAATTATGATGGTTTTAATTTCCATAAATCTATGAAGAACAAGCACAATCATGTATTGCAGTGGTCATGTGTCTGATTTACAATAGAGCCTCTCTCTCTAAACCGGACACCCTAGGGACCTCCCAGGGTGTCCGGTTTATAGAGATTATAATGTATACCATTTGATAATATTTCATAAATATTGTTTCTTCGTCTTTGTAGAAGATCGCGACAGAAGAGAGCAATTCGCCGGAACCAGCCCCCGTTTCCTTCGCCAATACTGAAGAACAAGGAAGGTCATACGTCAAACTCATACTGTAAATACGACTACGACGAAGACAAATACCTTTCCATTAAGCGCAGCCCACTGAAAATGGCGAAATACTCCAATATTGTGAAGACACCCAATCAGAAACTAAAGGAGGCGTTTGCCGATGGCGTTGCCAACTCTGAAATGAATGATCAAAACTCGTATGAAAATTACAATAAACAGTTTCCGTCCAATCAGTTGAAACCATTACTAGAGGGAAATGACGAGACTGATAATAATTCAGATAGTAACGAAATACTCCTACCTAAGTCTGAGTATATAATCGTTGGTAAGGCGAGTGAGCCAAAATCCGTGATGCGGGAAATTACAGTGTCAACATTACCAGGGAAACGTAAACATGTTAAGAACAAAACCGTTACATTCTCACCCGTTGCTATGGTAACGCCGCTTCCATTTGGGTCAGACGAATCCGTGCCAGACAACTTCGATACGGAGGAATTTAAAGACGTTAAAAACAATATATTTGGTATTCATAGCAAGACATTACCAGTGCGATCCACCCACACGTTACCCCCGCCCGATAAAACCTCCAAGGTTGTTATTGTACCCGGCTCCAAGGACGATACATATCTTCCGATGTCACTAAACCCCGGATGTGAATTTGTGACGGAGGAGGACCTGTGGAAGGCGTTTCATATCAAACTAGATGAGGACGACCCTCCGCCTCCAGAACCAATAGAAATCGAGGACCCGGATTATGACGAGAACCCGTATGACAATTTACCGTATGTGAACGTGTGTAGTTTACGGCGAAAGAATGCCCCCGACCCAGCTACTGACAACCTTCCAGAGCCCATATACAAGGATATCCACAAAGGTTATCCGAAACGGAATTGCAGTCAGAAACCGACAGTTGAAAGTATTTCAGAAATCGAGTCATAAACTACAAATGCAGAGCTCCAGATAAGCTGCGTATTTGCTGCAATACCCAATTGAAATCAGAAGTAACGAGTATCAAGAAGCGATACAAATGTTATGGTACCTTTTTCATGCCGCAGAAAACAATAAACAGACCACACATATAGCATATTTCTCTATATATTTTCTAAGAAAACACATCTTGGTATTTCATTCTAATGAAACACCAAGACTTGTTTTCATTTCGAAGCAAACAATTCAACAATTGCTGTCTGTTGATGTGTAAACAGTAATGCGATTTTATTTTACCCAATTAAAATTTGGAAATACCCAATTGCTTAAGACATGATGGAGTGACAATACCCAATTACTAATTCCTTATATGGAGCCCTGCAAATGTGAAACTAACTTGTTCGTGGTCTGACCAAACCATGGTTATTGAAACAGTGTAACCTTTCTAAACCAGACAACACAGGGCCTTCCCATGTTGTCCGGTTTAGATATGTTACTATAGGAATGAATGGCCTTTTTGTGTGGCCGGAAGGCCTCGCCCAGTATTCCCGCGACTTTTCCAAATTTATATCCCGGATAAATTCAACAAAAAGGCAATTCATTCCTTATAATTCCAGCATTTGAAATAAATTCATCAAGAAAATGTGTTTATGTTCCATTTTCTTAAGAATTATTTTAACTGCGCCTGACGGTTACGGAAAGTAGTCCGGCATGGGAGTTTACTGGGATATAAATTTTGGACAAAGACTTGCTACGGACCAATCAAATGTTAGGGAATTGTGTAAATATTTTTGTGCTGGAATTATAGTGTATTACTGTATATTGTAAACATACCATTTCATTCTCAGCTCCAGATATCGTATGTATTGGCGTATTTTACACACTTATTTTATCAGAATACGCATATATTATCAAAATTGGAAGTACAAAATACTCACAGCAATGTTAAAATACGCATTTATTTTCAAATTGAGACGTGAAAATAAAGTTGATAATTTACTTATTTGAGCTTTTTAATTAGGTTTGAGGAATTTGATTCCTCAAACCATTTGTTTTCGTTGGTTTTTTTTTTCTTTTTCTTTTTTTTCTTTTTATTCAGCCGTCGAGACTACAGCCCAAACCGCTGGTCGGATCGACTTCAAATTTTGCATACCGATTCGCATCAACAGTGAGACGAGAATAAGGCAATTTTCAGAATTCTCATGACGTCATTTTTTACGAAACCGGAAGTGACGTCATATATCATATAATTCCCTATAACTTCCTTATTTTCCAACCGATTTCAAAAATTCTTTTTGAAAAGCTGCGAGAATTCTCTATCTTCGCTTCGCTGACAATGTTTGGCTATCTGCTCAAATGAGAGAGCTATAGACATGTGAAATTGAGAAAAATGAAAAAAATCAACAATTTCAATTTTTATTTTATTTTCGGTGGTCTTTGAAAACAGTTTCCAATTTGTACAGTAATCTCAGCAACATAATTTTTTGACAGCGTCACGCGAGACATTCATCCGCACAGAAGATGATATTTTTCAGAGCAATGGCTTGAATAGTTCTGATTCTATTGTCTTTCAAACTTGGACGTTTTTTTTCAATTTTTCAAATTTGAAATGGTCATAACTTTTTTATTATCTAACCGATTTCAAATATATTTTTTGCATTAAAAAGCCAATAAAATTCTCTATCTCCGTTTCTCCTGGTAGTTTTTGGCTATCTGCCCAAATGAGAGAGTTGTAGGCATTTGAAGTTTTTAAAAAAAATTGAAATGGTCATAACTTCCTTATTATTCAACCGATTTCAAATATATTTTTTGTATTACAAAGCCAATAAAATTCTCTATCTCCGATTCGGTGGTAGTTTTTAGCTATCTGCTCAAATGCGCGAGCTACATGCATTTGAAGTTTGAGAACGAGCATATAAACTTAGCCGCCTAGAACAGTGTGTACAGCTGACAAACTTCGAGGTGGAGGCCAGACAGGTATGGTGGGCTGTATCAGACACTGGTTTTATATACGAACTGACATGCTGTGAGTGCTTTAGAATCGTCTCAACTTCAATGTCAGACTAGGGGGTTAACGGTACACATTTCGTAGAACGTTATATAATGAAAAATGCTTAGGATAGTCAAGCGATTCTGAAAATACAAAACTTTATTTTTTCAATTTCATTGGAATTGCATCAATTTTTTTTGAGTTTCATATGTTTTCGTCATTGGCAATGTCTTCTAATCACTTTGCCAGTGTACGTTTGTCAGTACATCAAGCCTCAAACCGTTGATGCAGCTTCAGCTGCTCTAGTTTGTTTTATTTTTTATCATTTGTTCCCTACTTAATAAGGAAGTAAAACATTTTCTTGTAAAAGTAAAATACGCATTGCATTTGAAATCTGGGGGTATAATACTCTTTAGATACAAAACGTATCTGGATCTCTGTACAAGTATGCATTTTTGCGACCACTTTAAACCATGACCAAGATTCACATACACATGCTAGTATGTTTATACATGCAAGGAACATATACTCGTGTGATGTCCGTTATTCTTATACATTCTTATATAAGGAAAAAACATTCGCTGTATGTATGCAGAGCTGACAACCACCATCCGTCGTGATGTCCGTTATTTTGTCAAACAGGTTGAGGGATATACAGTGGGGTCAGCGTGTAAGTGCACACACGAACGAACACGACAGGTTGCAACCAACCTGTCGTGTTCGTTCGTGTGTGCACTTACACGCTGACTCCACTGTACATGTAGATGCATTTCAATTTGGCTAACGTTGTTTGACAAGCACATTCACTGCTGTTAATTCTGTATTTCACGGAAACTAGTAACCATGTTGGTAGAATGAAACAATGAAACTGTTCGACGAATACTATGATAATTAAGGTCACTATAAATTATTTCCTCTCGCTTTCCAAATGCGTTTGCAAACCTTCTAAACAAGTCTGACTCGGTTTCACGACAGCTGTATGGATAATGTACATATAACAAGTGTAAGCCCCATGACAACGGCGCATGCGCTGCAATTAACACCAGGGGCCCGTTTCATGAAACTACGAACAAGTAAAATGTTCGTAAGTGCAAATTTAGGATCTTCTAAAAATTTCAATTTATGGATTTACATTTATTGAGCATAGGCTGCATATGCAGCCTATGCTCAATAAATGTAAATCCACAAATTGTTTACAAGAAAACATTGTTAATGTGACATTTACAGACAATCATAATTTTGCACTTACGAACATTTTAGTCGTACGAAGTTTAGTGAAACGGGCCCCAGGTGAATAATTGTTATCACACTCCTTCCGACTCTAAGCTAGATTTTCCATCAAAACGGTAGATGGACGATTCTATGAACACAGATTCGAGCTACAGACATTTCATGACCGTGTTACATGCTTGACAATCACACTCTGGTGAATTATTTGAATGTAATATGTGTATTATGTACATAGAGGATAGCAAACGAGTTTCCATTTGATGTGCGGTTTATGAAACGAGTCACACACAATTATGCACCATAAAATTGCTGACGAGTTTCATAAATCTCATATCAAATGGAAACGAGTTTGAGTGTCGGTTTATCACATGGGTATCATACTCCAAATAGCAGAGCACTTGGAAATATCCGATATGCTTCAGTGAATTTTACTTAGTCACTGACACATCTAATGACGTTTAAACATGATCTTCAAAACGACGTTACTTTGTTTCGCCATTAAGGACGCCATTTTGGAATGTTTTCATTGTGTTCATTTGGCAAAACCTTAGCGCATAATACAAATACGTAATTAGGGTGATGCGGTCGGCCAATCAAATTCGCTCCAGGTGTTATTAGACGTGTGTCGTATCACATTTATGACACGGGGTACATCACGCCGTAACAAGGATTTCATGTGATAAAGTTACCTACATGTATCAGGTAGAAATACAGCGAAAATGTGTTGAATGTTCAAACGAAACAAACGAAAACGAATGGATAACAAAAGTGAAAAGGATAGTTTTGTACAACGATATGCATATAAACGAATATCTTTTGATCGTTTCTGTACGATAAAATGAGATTTTCGTTTAAATGCCCGTCTCCCAACTACGTGTATTTAAGCGCCTGTCGGTTCTTTCAACGCATGTCCTATCGATAATTTGAACGCATGTCATGTCGTTTACACATCGTTTCCACATTATTTTCGTTTTTGTTCAATTTGAAAACGATCTTTTCGTTGGCTTAAATTACACCAACGAAAACATCGTTTACTAATTAAGAAACGCAAACGATGTGTAAACGATGTGTAAACGATAGGCACTCGCTCGTTTGAGGAACCAGGAACAAACCCGGGCTGTATCGAAACTATATTTAACTTATTTGTAAATATTGTATAAAGTATGTACATTGTATGAAATACACAGAATGGGTAATATACACAATTCACACATGGTCGTTCATTCCTGTTCCACCGACGGTTTCTTCAATATCTAAGCAACCGTTGGAGCAATGGGGGATCATAGCTAGTTACCTCCCGTTGAATTTATTTATAAAAATACGGTCCAATTGTTTGTAGTTTAGGGCCTTATTGATTGTATAAAGAGCGAATGTTGCATGATTTGTTGTGAACAAGAGCGAATATAGTGATTGGACACACAGCAACCTATCTACATGTATCTACCCAATCTGATCTGGGATTACACTATTTGCCAGATTCAAATTTTCACACTTCTTAATGTTATTGCAATCAGTGTAGACTCAGATCAGACTGCACATCTGTGCAGTCTGATCTGTGTCTACTCTGTTCGCAAAACACTGTTTTTGTGCTAATCAGTAAGAAATAATCGCTGAGATGCAACTTAGGACCGGATGTCTATAAATAGATTTGCAAAGGGAAATAACTAGCTACGATCCCTGATTGGGTTAAAGCTTTATGATACTCGCAGACACCCCAGGGAATTATTTTATAGCGCATGTGGCCGTCCTCATAACTGTAGTTTTCTGAAGATATTCCGGAAAAACTTACATGAACCCGAAATAACTTTTGAACTATTACAAGACATAATTAATTGAGACACACCATGTGATGTTGTACCTTCGGACATCTGCGTAATATCATTAAATACGTTTCATAAATAAAGTGAAAAGTTGACAAAATTCCGCATTTACTCTGAAAATGTTGTCCACTTTTGACGCCATTTACTGAAAAAATTGTAAATTTTGTAACCGTATTTCATAAATTACGCTGATGTCCGAAGGTATAAAATCACATGGCGTCACTCATATAGGTAATCATATTTTGTTGGTCCTGCGCTAACGTCAGGAACATTAGGATAGCGTCATCATCCTGAGTTAATAAGTGAGACTTGCAATATGACTTTGAACCTAAGAAGATGTGCGATCCGTAATAAAAAATATTTACTCGAAACTGTGATATTTTCTGTAAATGACGTCGAAAGTTGACGAAATCTTCTGAATATTTCTTCAACGTTCGACGTCATGTACCGCAAATATGGTAAATTTGTAATTATTTTCAGTGAGATATCGCACATATTTTTATATTGTGTGTACGAAATCACGCAGACACCCCAGGACATTATTTGATGCTGATGTGGCCGTACTCATAGCTGTAGTTGTTCTGAAGATATTTCGGGAAAACTTACATGAACCCGAAATAGCTTATGAACTACTACAAGACATAATTAATTGAGACACACCATGTGATGTTGTACCATCGGACATCTGAGTAATTTCATTAACTCCGTTTACAAAATTTACAATATTTTTCATAAATGGCGAAAAAAGTTGACCAAATGTTCAGAGTACATGCGGAATATAACAGATGTGCAGTCTGATTTGGGTCTACTCTGTTCGAAAAACTCCATTTTTTGTGCTATTCAACGCTGAAATACTGCAAAGGACTTGGGGGCCGTTTCACTAAACTTCGTACGACTAAAATGTTCGTAAGTGCAAATTTAGGATCGTCTGCTGGAAATTTCAATTGATGGATTTACATTTATTGAGCATATGCTGCATATGCAGCATATGCTCAATAAATGTAAATCCAGTAATTGTTTACAAGAAAACGTTGTTTATGTGGAACTTACAGACTGTCATAATGTTGCACTTACGAACATGTTAGTCGTACGAAGTTTAGTGAAACGGCCCACATATCTCTATAAATATATTTTCAAAGGGAAGTAACTAGCTACGACCCCTCATCGCCCCGGGGTTATTGAGATAGTAAATTGCATGAATGGGTCGAAGTGGTCTTATGTTCGTGTAGATAAGACCAGTCTTATGAATTCGCTACCGACAAATACGAGTAACTTCCCTTAGAACTACGCAACCGCCTGCGTTAATCTTGCCCAGGTGACAACGTTTCTGAATATCTATATTGGCAATCTCAACTCGGAATCAAGCAGTTGTATTTGATGAGCCTGAGCTGTATCACAGCTCATGCTCAGCCTATCAAGCTCCTCGATTCCAAGGACACTGTTCAAGCATTTTTAAATAAAGTAATTTGCAAATATTTGCAAGATTAGCGCAGGCTGTGGCTGTAGGTGATTTCATCAAAATTGCAAAGTATGCTTTTCTAGCAAAGTATACTTTGAGGGAGTAATCATTTATTTTTCCCGAAATGCATTATTTCATATAAAACTAACAACTGCATATATTTGATGATTAAAAATATGCATAATTATTATACTGAATGTATTACATGATCACAGCCAAAATGGCTGTGATAATGTAATAAATTCAGTATAATAAAAATTAATAAATGTATCCAAAATCCAAAAATTTAAAATTTCTCCCTCAAAGTATACTTTGCTGGAAAAATATACTTTGCAATTTTGATGAAATCGGCTACTGGTGCGTTATCGGTGTTATAATTGGCGGAGATTGCCGATGTGACGTCACGTTGCTTAGGGTTATAGCGTTAGGGTTACAGCGAAAACAACAACGAGGAGATAAACAGCTCTACAATTTATGCACACAATGTATGTTGGATATACAGCTTTTTTGTTGTGAAATGATCATACAACGCAAATTTAAAAACACGTGTTCATTAGTTTAAGCAAAATTAATAAAATTTAAATTATTAACCAAAGAGTGAGGGAAAAATAGCGTTTGTGCAACGCTACATGTAGTTATGTTTCTGAATTGCAGTATACATACTTATATTAATATATTTTAATTAAACTCCAAATGCATGCATATCGAAAATCTTTAATGGGTTTGTATGACGTTACGTCATGACGTCAAACTACTGTCAACTCATGATGTTGTGTACTATATGTCAACAGCCGCGATAGCAGGCAAGCTGCATCTGCAGATATATAGAGAATAGTAGGTTAGTGCCGTGAATGGGAAACAATATCCGGCAAGGCTCAAGAATTTCTCATCAGATGTATATGTTGTGACCACTCATTTGAACCGTCTCGCCGAGACGGTTCAAATGAGTGGTCACAACATATACTTTGGTTCAGAAATAAGGAAAATAGATAGAGAATAGTAGGTTAGTGCCGTGAATGGGAAAAAATATCTGGCAAGGCTCAGGTTTCCGTGCCGCTCCAGATATTTGTTTCCCATTCACGGCACTAACCTACTATTCTATTTATCCAGTCAACACCTTCAAATGGCTGTAAAATGCAAAAATTGTATTGACTGGATATCAAAAATGTTTCACGGCACCGTGTTTCACGGCACATACGCACTGTGTTGACGGGATAAAATGAGTTATAGTGATGATAGTTTCGTCAACTTTGGCATACATTGTAGTTTATGACATAGCAATTGGCTATAAGTGCTTCAAATTACAGAGATATACATCTTATATATAAGTATGTGCTCGGAGAATTGGGGATTATGGTATGTGACGTCTAACTAAGATGTTCTTATTTTAAGTTGAAAATAGATAGTTACAATAACATTACCACTGACAGCCGATGCTAGCAAATCTGTCATGTATGTGTTCACATAATGTCAAAGAAAATAGCAAAACTGTGTGGAAATATGTTCGATCCAAGTCAAAAGCAAAGGTAACAATTAATGAATTGGAAGACGAAGATACATGTAGTACTCCAACTATAGACAGCACTGAGAAAGCAAACATTATAAATAAAATATTCTTCCCGAATTTCACGAACGAAAATTTATACGAAATACCAAACTTTGAAGAAAGATTCAACAGAGCTACGCCAGATACAATCACGGTCACAGAGGACATAGTAAAGAAAATAATAGCCAAATTGAAGCTGAACAAAACACACGGAATACATCCAAACTGTATCAAAGAGACCTGTATAATTCTAGCGAAACCTTTGACAGTACTTTAAATAAAACAATCCAAGATGGAATCGTACCAAGTGACTGGCGAAACGCAAAAAGTTGGGAAATCCACAAAAAATGAAGTAAGCAAATGCAGAACAATATAGGCCAATAAATCTTATATCAATAGTATGTAAAATGATGGAGAGGACAATACGTGATGAAATGGTGCGGCACATGGATGACAATAACTGTTCACTATACACCAAAATGGATTCAGAAAAGGACATTCGTGTGTGACCAATGACCAGTAGCCGATTTCATCAAAATTGCAAAGTATAATTATCTAGCAAAGTATATTTTGAGGGAGTAATCATTTATTTTTCCCAAAATGCATTATTTCATATAGAACTAACCACTGCATATATTTCATGAATAAAAGTATGCAGATTTATTATACTGAATGTATTACATTAGCACAGCTAAAATGGCTGTGATAATGTAATAAATTCAGTATAATAAAAATTAATAAATGTATCTTTAAATGGAAAATTTCTCCCTCAATGTATCCTTTGCTAGATACATGTAAGTGTACTTTGCAATGTTGTTGAAATAGGCTACTGGCGTTGGACCATCCAGAAACCATAGACGTAATATTCTGGATTAAACAAAAAGCATTTGACAGAGTCCCACACAAAACGTTATTACTAAAACTGAAAGGATATAAAACGGAAGGAAAAATAAAAAATAGACTGCAGCGGGTGGTAAACAACGGTGAAACATCCAACTGGTCTGAAGTTGTAAGTGGCATACCACAAGGGTATGTGTTAGGACCCGTGCTCTTTCTGATATACATAAATGATCTTCCTGATGTTGTGAACAATATAGTAAGATTATTCGCAGACGACACAAACATATACGCGAAAGCAAATACAGAAACAAGCAGATACATGTAAGTCTTCATCAGGATTTAGACATATTGTGTAAATGGCAAAAGACTGGCAACTACTATTTGATGCATCAAAGTGTAATATTTAGCACATCGGAAATCAACCAGAAAAACAGAAATAATTCATGAACGGAGGAAAGATCGTTTAAAAATTACAACTGTAACTGAGGAAAAAGATGTAGGTGTAATAATTGACAAACCAATTAATATGCACTATTGTCTGTTTCACGAAAGCTGCCCAAATTTTACGGCTATATAAACAATTCAAAAACAAGATTTATTTTGATAATATTAAATTAAAGGAAAAATTAAGAATGAGCCTTCTTTTTATTTCGTGAAATTTGGTCAAATATTGATTTTATTGCGAAAACAAAATTTCCCCATGTTAAATCCCCATAGACATCTTCACGGAGTGAAGATGTCTATGGGGATTTAACATGGGGAATTTTTTTTGAATTTTAGAAATACTGGACCGATTTTTAAAATTGAACTTTTGTTTTCTTAGTTAGATCATATCCAAGCTATGTAGCTAGGTTTCGGAGTCAATTTCGAAATTTTTGAGTTTTTTTACTAATCCCACACTCCTTTACCTCTTTTTCCCCCATGTTAAATTCCCATAGAGAAATCAATTTTTCGTAATAAAACCAATATTTGACCGAATTTCACGAAATAAAAAGAAGGCTCATTCTTAAATTTTCCTTTAATTTAATATTATCGAAAATAATATTGTTTTTGAATTGTCTATATAGCCGTAAAATTTGGGCAGCTTTCGTGAAACAGACAGTAAGCACATTAATCAAAGTGTCAAGAAAGCAAACCGAGTGTTCGGTTTGATAAAGCATACCTTCAGCTACATTGATCAGGAAATATTTCTACAACTATATAAATCGCTAGTCAGGTCACATCTCGAATATGGTTCCCAGGCATGGGCAATAATCTACAAGACATACTGTATATGTACATCAATCTAAAACGTCCAACGCAGAGCCACCAAAATAATACAGAACATTAGCGATAAAAGCTACACAGAGAGAATGGAAATACTACCATTACCCTCACTTTATTACACTCTTGCAAATTATTTGCACGGGTTTAGCTGTGAGAGAAAACCCGTAATCATTCCTTACATATAATACACCGTGAAGAGAACACCCGTAATTGCGCGCCTGTTTTCTTGCACATCACGAGCTACGATGCAAAATGTTTATTTTGTATTACAATCCAAATAAAGTTATTTGAAAATTTGACTAATCATGAATGTTAATGTGATTGAACACATTCCAAACATGCACTTAAATATATCTGGTTGATAGAAACAGCTGCGTAATATTGATTTCAAAAAGTTTACATGACGTCACATTTGACGTCACACAACGTAAAATCAAAACGCGGGAAAGCACGTCATTGTATAACTATTCATGCGCAAATCACAATTCATTGATTATAATCTCAAAAGTAGACTAAACGTGCATATGTATCCACCGTTGAAGTGTAGTAAAACTGGGATATTCCATTGTACATGTTTGAATAGCGGAAATAATACACTCGTGTCCGTCGGCGTCCGTGCAAGCAACGAGTGAGCAGCGTAGCTCACTCGTTGCTTACGCGGAAGCCGACGCACACTCGTGCATTATTTCCCGCTTTTCAAATTGTACGATGGAATATCCTCTGTATAATACAGGGGGCCGTTTCACTAAACTTCTTACGACTCAAATGTTCGTAAGCGCAAATTTAGAATCGTCTGCAAATTTGAATTGATGGATTTACATTTATTGAGCATAGGCTGCATATGCAGCCTATGCTCAATAAATGTAAATCCAACAATTATTTACAAGAAAACAGTGTTAATGTGAAATTTACAGACAATCATAATTTTGCACTTACGAACATTTTAGTCGTAGGAAGTTTAGTGAAACGGCCCCCAGGAGAGCAAGGTCCGATACGATGGAAACGTTTAAAATAATAAATGATATCGACAAAGTGGATAGGCAAATAATAACGCCATTGTCAACAACAGTTACCAGAGGTCACAACTTCAAAATATAATGTACAAACGACAAGTTCGAATAAATGCCAGAAAGAGTTCCTTTAGCTAACGAATTGTCAACAATTGGAACAACCTACCACAAGACGTAGTTAGAGCGGAAACAGTAAATCAATTCAACAACAAACTGAACAATGCATGGAAATCCATAGAGATTAACTGCACCGAACTGTTACTAATGCCAAGTCCAGACACAAAACCAGTACTACTAAAAGGTTGGACCATGGTCAGCCGTGGGCAAACGTTTGCACTGGCACGAGGGACCTGTTTCAATCCCAAGGCCGTATGCCGCGGGTTCAAACAATTACCGAGTGCCACGGCAAACGTTTACCCACAACTAGACATGGTCGAACGTTATTGTTACATTTCCGTCGGAAATATCGTGCAATTCGGGCATATAATTATGCAGTTATTTTCGGTACTTTGATAACCCGTTTCATTCAAACAGATGATTGACACATATGCATTCCGGAGCCACAGTACATGTCGCGTGATGTAGACGCATCAATTTCAAAATTGCAGTGCGACCGTTGAGAACTGATCCGGTGACGTAATAGCGCGTTCTGGTACATGTAACATCATGAGACACACGCATTACGTAGGTGTTGGCTTGGCCCCGAAATAAGCATTGTCTACAGCCACGGTCAAACAGCACGCGCTGTACTTTTGAACACGGTTGTGGGTGTCTAACAACGGCAGGCAAGTAACAATATCAAGGTGTATGATCACGTGGTACTAACAACAACAACAAGTACCGATTCAAAGTACGTATTCTTTTATAGTGTCCTTATTACGTAATGGAATTTGATGTAATATGGCGCATCAAACGCGTCTTGTTAAGCTGAATTTGGTGGTTTCTTTATTTTCGCCCAAACTTCTGTCGTTTTTGCGAGGAATCGATTTCAGTGTCTCCGTGTCTCCGACACTGAAATCGATTCTTCGCAAAAACGACATAAATCTGTGCCAAACCCCCTAGACCACCAAAATGCAGCTCATGAAGACACGTTTGGTGAGCTATATTTCATCAAAATCCTTTGCATAGTAAGGAAAATAATACTTACTTTGGAGTGGGCGACGTTGTTGTTGTTGTAACCACGTGCTCATGCACCTTGAATATAAGATACATTTAAGAAGCTGACGCTTACAACTGACGTTGAATGCAGTAAACGACAGTATATTATTTAATGATCTGTACACATAGGTAGAAATTCGTAACATTATGTGAACATGTTAATGTGAGAATCAAATTATGGAAATCTCCTTACGAACATTTGCATCGTACGAAGTTTAGTGAAACGGGTCCCTGACCCTAGTAATGATATATAGACTCGAGGTTGAAAAACCGTACAGTTGGTTACTGGCACGAAAATATGTACGAAAATATGTAGGAAAATATGCCCTGAGTTTTGTGAATATATCACCCCTGCTCGCCCAAATATGCCCTCTGAGTTTTGTGAATACCACCCCTGCTCGCCCAACTCTTCTCTAGTACACACAATAATTTATTGCGAAAACAAAATTTCCCCATGTTAAATCCCTATAGACATCTTCACGGAGTGAAGATGTCTATGGGGATTTAACATGGGGAATTTGTTTTGAATTTTAGAAATACTGGACCGATTTTTAAAATTGAACTTTTGTTTTCTTAGTTAGATCATATCCAAGCTATCTAGTCAGGTTTTGGAGTCAATTTCCAATTTATTTATTTTTTACTCCTCCCACACTTCCTTATCACTTTTTCCCCCATGTTAAATTCCCATAGACAAATCATTTTTTCGTAATAAAATCAATATTTGACCGAATTTCACGAAATAAAAAGAAGACTCATTCTTAAATTTTCCTTTAATTTAATATTTTCGAAAATAATATTGTTTTTGAATTGTCTATATGGCCTTAAAATTTGGGCAGCTTTCGTGAAACAGACAGTAGGTGCAAAGTGGCAACGTTCGTTCATCACGTTAATGTGAGAAACAAATTAACCCATTGAACCCGAAAGCCCGCTATAGCGGTGTTTGAAAACAGTGCAGATCCAGATAAGCCGGCTTTTCCTAAATGGACTAATCTGAAAATCATTTTGTGTCGATTGGATTGGTCGGAATATTAGCATATCACAGTACATTCCAGTTACTTAGGGTTGAAAGGGTTAATAATTTTTTTTTCATACGAACATTTTTATTGTGAGAAGTTTAGTGAAACGGGCCTCAGCACCGGATAACTTTTTAGTTATCCCTCCTTAGGACTTGACCGTGGCCCCAGCTATGTCCGGGACCGCCTTGGTCGTCGTCGTCATCTTGACGCCGCCGACTCGCAGGGGCGTACCCAAAGCCCAATGCCCCAAATCGGGGCCGTTTGTTCGGGAAATACTTGTACCTACAAACACACATGCATATGTACATATGAGACAAGCCATTTGATGTTGTACATAAGAAGATGAGCGATTTTTTATTAAAATTAGAATCGTTAACGGTGATATATTCTTTAAATGACGTCGAAAGTTAACGAAATTTCCATAGCATATGCGGAATAGACATCCGCATTTGCTCCGAATATTCCGTCAACTTCCGATGGCATTTATGGAAAATATCGTAAATTTGTAAATATTCTTCATGGGATATCGTAGTTGCGAACGGTAACTCTACGGACCTACGGGAGTAGATTGCAAGAGTTACCGTTCGCAACTAGAGATATCGCACATCTTCTTAGGTACAAAATCACACCACATCTGAAATAGCATCGAGGTAAATCCCCTCATTGGCAGTCTAAGCATATTTATTTCCTGGGCTATATCCCGGGTATGGATGATGTTCTAGCCAATTCCCACCCGTGTATATAAGCCGAATGAATGAATGCATGCCTTGGCCCGTTACTTTGACCGGTGGGATTGACCACAGCGGTTAACACTTACAGGATCCTTGGTGTGTGCAGGAACCGTGCTCCTCCGAAGTCCAGGGGGTATTTATATTCGAGGAAATGGTACAAGTGTCCCAGGAAGATTCCGAGCAGCACATCCATGCCGCTGAAATAGACCAGTCTTATAATTGAGACACGCCATGCGATTTTGTACCTTCGGACATCTGCGTAATTCTTTTAAATACGTTCACAAAATTTACAATATCTTTCATAAATAATGTCAAAAGTTGACTATTTTTGTTTGCTTAATTTCCGCATGTACGCATGTTGTCAACTTTTGACGCCATTTACGGAAAGTATTTTAAATTTTGTAAACGTATTTCATGAAATTACGCTGATGTCTGAAGGTACAAAATCGCATGGCGTGACTCATATGTGGCTGTGACTGGAGAAATGGGGTTTATGGGGTTTGCTACCTTTGTAGATCCAGATCAGCCTGTGCATCCGCGCAATCTGATTAGGATCAGCACTGTTCGCCATTATAGTCCAGTCAAAATACAAGTCGACCCAGGACAAATTGAAACATTTTGTATCTTACCGGGAACTTGAGTTGTACTATATGCATTACTGTATATCAGGAAAAATCGGACAATTTTTTTTTTCGTATCATATCGTGTAGGGGGTGATTCGATTTGTTTTTTAATTCAGCATATTTCATTAAATTGCATAACATGTACTTTATTTTTATTTTTATGTTATCAATGTATTTTAGCGATAAAGTTTAATGAATTGTACGTTAAAATGTAATAAAACAATATCCTATATACTACATTTGATCATATATCGCCGAAATCGTCCGTAAAAATACCCCACCCACACCGATTGCCATTGTAATATATAGTGTACTTCGATTGCCATTGTAATATATAGTGTACTTCGATTGCCATTGTAATATATATTGTACTTCGATTGCCATTGTAATATATATTGTACTTCGATTGCCATTGTAATATATAGTGTACTTCGATGTACTTCGATTTCCATTGTAATATATATTGTACTTCGATTTCCATTGTAATATATATTGTACTTCGATTTCCATTGTAATATATATTGTACTTCGATTTCCATTGTAATATATAGTGTACTTCGATTTCCATTGTAATATACATGTATATTGTACTTCACAAACGGAGTGGAATATGCCACTTGTTGGGTTTGTTTCATGATATTGTTTACACATACCATGCAGTTGCATATCCATCGTCGAATAACCGATATATGTATATACATAGATATATACGTGACATTTGTGGGCCTAATACGACATTCCCCATCATGCTCACGAGTCGGTGCTTTATTTCCGGTGATATATTTTCCTGACCATACTATTATATATCGCATTGTTTTTAGCCGTAATTGTTTTATTTGGTATCGTTTTAATTTAATAATATTGACTTAACATGTGTCGAAACAAAACGAAAGTTGGTATTGGTAAGTTTCCCTGTACAACACTTAAACAATCATATCTGTATCAGGCTACACAAGGGGGATAGTAGAGTAGAATCTACACATAACGACACCTCAATAATTCACTTTTTCTCATGGCGAGCCACACACACGTATAACGCATATAACGATACAAATTCTAGCCTTGTTAATCGACAATGGCGAATTGGGCTTGTCAATGTTTGTATATACCGCCAACTATTGCATAAATACGACACGGCATACTCACAATATAGTGTTATTAAAATCTGTACAACTTTTCATTTGGGATTCTGGTAGATAATATCATATCACCGTCCATATATGGTAACTGTTAGGTTTTGCTGTGTGTGTTTGTTGTGCACAAGATGGAAACGTGCGTGTTGTGTGATGCAATGGTAGAAGATGGGTGCGATGTTGTTACATTGCGCGCCAAGGGGTGTGATGGGATCAATAGCGCATCTATTAAACGTGGTGACAACAAATCGGTTAGTATAGGAGACAAAGTTCACACTAACTGTCGCAGAGAGTATACCAAGGCGAAATCCATAGAAATATTGAAACATAAATCGGACGATGAGCACGGCCAAAGTACATCACATTCACTGATATCAGAGTCACACTTCGACTTTAAGAAAAACTGTCTGTTTTGTAGCAAGACGTAACACCCACATAAAAGAGAGTCGAAGACGTTGTCTTTAACGTGCGTACGTACGACCTTCAAAATAGGTGTTAGATACGTGTCATAAACGAAATGATGAATTGTCTAATTTAGTTCAAGGAAGAATACAATTCGTCCAGGACCTTCATGCAAACGATGCTGTTTATCATATAACATGTAGTGTAAGCTTTCATGCTGGTAATCGAATACCAATGCTGCATACTAGCAGAAAAAGGGACCGACCTCGCGTTGCCGATAAAACTGGAAAACGAGGTAGACGATCAAATACAAATAGAGATGACGTATTTCTGCAGGTTGTCAACTGTCTAGAAATTAATGACGAGGAACAAACGACAATAACTGACTTGATATAAAATATGGAAAATCTACTGGAAAGTACAGGAGAGGAACCGTATAGCTTCAAGTATATGAAAATACGCTTAAAGGAAGATTTTTGGGAAAATATATTAATCACAGAGATCAACGGTAAGTCAACTGTCCTGACGTTACGAACCACAGCTGCACATATTCTTAATGATTACTTTTCCGCCGATAAAATGAAGATGAGGAGTCGGAGAAAACACGAATAACTGTAGCATCTGCACGAATACTCAAAAGAAAAATAAAGGCATTTGAAGCAAATAAAGAATCATACCCAAATGTATCTGAAATGGAGTCAGCAGAGAAGTGTCTCCTATATCTACCAAACACACTCAAACTTCTCTTCCGTGAATTGTTCGTTGGCAAAGATATGGACAGAAAAGTGGCATCAATCGGTCAAGCAATATTGCAATGTGTTCGTCCTAGAGTTATAATAGCCCCATTGCAACTAGGACTTGCCGTAAAGATGCATCGGCAGTTTGGCTCAAGATTTATTGTGGATTCCCTTAATAGTCATGGATTTTGTTCGTCTTACTCAGAAGTACAGACATATGAGCGTAGCCTACAGTACTGATATATCTAGCTTTTCCCCAGGAAGTGACATACAACATGTAGCTGATAATGTTGACCATAACATTATAACCCTCGATGGGTTTGATACATTTCAAGGAATGGGTATCATATCTACAGTAACACCTGCGTGCCGTATAAACACAGTCGTGCCCAAAGTAACCGTATCATCAGAGGGCATTGTGGCTGTCGGGAAACTAAACATCACTTACTATGGTAGACATTGCGCAGAAAATTCTGATTTGGTATATAAGTCTCTTCCCGTATTTGTTGCGGATGATGACACATGCAATACCGACTTCCTGTGGAAAACGTCGTGGTTGTTACATCCACATAGAACATCATGGAATGGGTTTATGCAAACAATGCATGGTGGAAATCACCCTCGCGTATCATCCATTGTGTTTATGCCGATGATCGGTATGAAATCAAATGACGAACCATGTCTTTACTCAACAATGCATTTTGTGTGTGACCAATCAAGACGATATGATGTGACACCGATCTTAACATTTTACCAGCCGCTGTGGTGGAAAAACATGGAAATACAACATGATCAACCCTCTGGCATTAAGCTACATACTATCGTTCTCCGACTTGGTGGGCTCCATACGGAAATGAGCTATTTATGTTGCATTTGACATCTAATGGGTGGGTCAGGACTCTGTGACGTGTTGGAAACAGCAGTCGGGCATATATTAAGTGGTAAAACCGTTGCACGCGCAACGCGAGGACATATTATTGTAGAAGCAGTGATCAACGCCATGCTTCTGTCAAAACTATATGCCATACCATTACCTGAAGAGAAACCAGACGGAACCGGTAGTGGAAGTAGATCAGGATAATGAGGAGGGGCAACACATGGCCGCAACCGAAGATGCAAATGTAGAAGATGACTCAGTTAAAGACCGTCTCGCTGATAATTCAGACGCAATTACCGACTTACACAAAGCAGGGGATATTTTCGTGAGTCTCCTGAAAGATGATACTGATTTAGATGCAATTCGACCAGAATCTAATGAAGTATTATCGAAAATCAGCGAGCACATTGGTAAATATAAGGACCGTCTCGTATCATCTCAAACGTCAACGCTTTGGCTGCAGTACTTACATGTAGACATGATTGAACTACCCAGGCGTTTTATCAAAGCAGAGAGAATTGGAAATTGGGCGCCTCATCTTCAAGCAGTGACTGAGATGTTGCATTATTTCGCTGCTTCTGGTCATAATCTGTATACAAAATCAGCATGTATATACCTGCAAAAGATGTCGGTGTTTGAGCAGGAACATCTTGATGAACCTGAGGTTCTTCCGAAATGGATTCCATGGACGGATAGGTACTGGGCCGGCATTTCTACAGATCTTGCCATTGAACAAGTTCTTATGCGAAGCGTGAAAACAATGTGAGGGGGGAGGGGGCTCATAAGAGGTAGAGGTATGTCAGATGTCCAAAGAACGGTGTGGTTACTGTCGACATCTGCATGTGCTGAAATCAATAGAGCAATGCAAGACTTTTCGGGAGTCTCATGTATTACCCAGCGCGACGAAACATAGATCAACATGACATGATGCTGATCCTGCAATATCTTGAACCACGTAACCCATGTTCTGACAATGATGCACTGTGCATCATAACCAATGGAGTGACAGCTGATGGTTCTGTTAACGTAGATCAAGCAAAGACAGTTGGACAATCAGTTATTCAGTCAATGGCGTGAAAACGCGTACACGAGTTTACATTTAAAAAGAAATAAAATGCGGTTACGCTACTCACCAAAGAGGCAGTCAAGTGATGAAATCCACGTAGATCCACAGCTACTATTCCAGAGACTTGTATCTTCAGCTAGATACAATTTTCACAGGAGGTTATTTAGAGCGGTTGTTCACATATCAGTTGTCTGCGTACCCCCCCCCCCCCCACCCCCCCCCATCCCGTCTTTGTTTACCATGGACGGGCTACTCCGTGAAGCAAATAAGCGACCACTGGCAGATGCTATAGAAAAGAGCGTCGATTCTGTACCCACAGAACTATCATCCACAGTCAAATATGAAATTGATGGCGGGTCATGGTTACAAAGACATCCCTGGCCAAAATGACATTCATATGATGGACTGTGTGAAATTTATATCAATCATAGCAGGCATAAATATGGTGACAATGCCACTGTTGTTTTTGATTTGTTGATGGATATAAAGATGAACCTACCACTAAGGACACAACCCACCTTAGACGGTCAAAGGGACAAATATGAAAGACGGTGAAGTTTACGAGTAGCATGAGTATGAACTTGAACTAAAAAAAACATTTCTTGAAAACCCTATGAACAAACAGAGGTTTATATCCATGCTTAGTGAACAGATGGTGACTGCAGGCATCACGGCAAAACATGCAGAGGGAGATGCTGATTGTCTAACTGTACAGACTGACGTCAGTGTTGCAGCTATGTCTGCAGTGGTGGTAGTGGGCGAAGACAGACTTGTTGGTGCTATTGTGCTACCATGCCAACAAGCAGAATAACACAATGTTCTTGAAGTCAGAAATCAAACCAAGCAGAACAATAACTCAGCGTGTATGGAACATAACACGTACAAAGGAAAGCCTAGGTGAAGATGCATGTGCAAGAAAATATTGTTCATACATGCCATATTAGGTTGTGACACCACTTCGCGCATATTTGGTCTAGGAAAGCCATTGTCATTAAAACGATTTGAGAACGACTCTGATTTCCGTGTTTAATAACAAGGCATCCCCGACAGACAGTACTGTAGAAGACGGAGAACGGGTATTGTTTATATTGTACAATGGAAGAGCATCCGAAACACTTGATATGGTACGGCATACTCGCTTTTTCCAGAAAGTTGGATCGAGCAGTAAATTCGTAGGGCCAGAAATTATTCAACCAAAATCCGTGTCGCGTGACACGTGCATTCTTGTATATTCCGGATTTCCGTATAATTGTATATTTGTGATGTGTTGTACTGTGTTGTATTGTTGTGCGTATTATTTATTTCACATACCTGTGATTCCACATACCTGTGATTTCACATACCTGTGATTTTTACATACCTGTGATTTAGCATGTACATTTGGCATGTACAATGTGCGTGTAATAACGGGGCTTATGTTGTATTGGTGGAAATACGTTTATGCGTGTCCTTTTTGCGGATTTAAATACACTTTTATGAGCAATGTTTTACTGATGTCACGCCATATTTGCCACAGACTCTGCAAGTGTGTGGTAGAGGACTCTTTGACTGCGTGTGCTGGATTCGCTAGTGAATCGACCCCTTTTACGGACGTCCACTATCCGTGCGCGGCCGAGTTTGTCCGTGTGTCAGTCGTTCACCAGATAAGGGACTTTCTGTAGGTGAAGCCAGTATATAGCGCATACCATACCATGGTCTGCCCTGTTATGTATGCTACGGGTTAGTGTTTCAGCATAGCCTGGTACTGGCCAACACGGATATATCAGATCCCATGCTGGTGATGCTTTGTGCCGTGATATTTCCGTAAATAACCACGATATTTGAGTTTAGTATGTGCTACACTCTTATTTGAGTGTGCAGCCCGTAGTACCGATATGGACGGGTTTGGCGGGGCCAAATAGCGACCCTCGTATGTCGAGACCAGTCGAGTCCATTTCGCATTATGAGATCTGTGTCTATAGTGTGCAGATTTATAGTAGTGTGGGATATACCATGTTGGATGCTATTTATTCCGCGAGGGCTGTGCTCTAGTTTGGTTGGATTTATGGCGTGGGAACATATATTTATGCCAAATATAACCCACGGGTGAAATTGAAAAAGCCATGGTTTTGTAACATTTATGCTGAGATGTCGAGCTAGGTTAGGCATATTCATTATTCCGTGCGTGGATTCGCTGGTGCGTATATAAGCGATGTCTCCCAATGTGTCGTTGGGACTCAGCTGTGATTTGCCGTTGTTCGATTCCCGTTTTAGTCCGTTGTGCATCCTGCCTGTCCGTCTGTGCGTATCGTCCAGTAATTGGAGGCTCATTTCATTGTATAGCCTCTTGAGATCGCTCCAGTGAGCCACATTGGATATTTTGGTCGACTCGTTGAGGGCAGACCCCAGTCAGTGCAGAGTACCAGGTCGTCCGAGTGTCCGTACGTCTGTCTGGCGCAGTGTGTGTAGCAGCTCCGGGTACAGGCCTGTATAGAGCAGTGTGTGATTGCTACATCGCGTTCAGCAGACAGTCACAGCCATCGATTAGTGAAGTGAAACACCATACACATATATCATCTTATTATGCTACCATCGAGTTGAATGTCACCCATGTGAAACTTTTCCCGGCGTCTTAGCCAAACGTGATAATCGCCATTTGTATTCTATCGGAACTTTAAATCCGGTCTACCACTTCCGGTATTACAACCAATTGATTTACCATGGATACTTTACATCCGGTCCTCCACATCCGGGTTGCTACAGTCGAGTGATACCATAGAAACTTTACATCTGGTCCACCACTTCCGGAAATAATACTTCGCGACAGTCTACATTTGGAACTTTACTTCCGGTACCAGCTTCCGAAACATTATCGTTGTTGACTACCATGTGATGTAACCACATCCGGCTTTGACATTGACATTTACACTTTGGAAATACATTGTATAGGCAATACATATGTATTATTTGATAGTGTATGACCTTGCAGACCTTGGGACCTTGATACTCAGAGGTTACCACTATCTATTGAGATACGCCAGCACTGGGGTAGCTCAGATGATTGTCATTTGTCCTCCAATGTTCGTTCTGCCATGTTGTACTTGTATGTTATTTACTTTGATTAGCGATCATCAAAGTACTTGTGTATTCATACTATTGTCCACTACGGGACCATTGAGATACCACATACTGATTTTATTCGTCTATACCTTTTAAGTTGCGTTAGAGTATAACAGTCGATTGGCTTACAACCTTGTACTTGAATAGTATCATGCACCGTACAGTGATGTTCGCATATCAATGTATCATGTATTCCTGCGTGTTCTCCATGTAATATAGTGTACATTATAAGTGATTAAGTGACTACGTGTCCTTATCTACTCTAACCAATCCCTTACACTTCAACTGCTTGTTACCACTTTTCGTTCTTCAGATCAAGCTATACTGGCCATACCGTCTTAACATTGAAGTATACTTGGTTCATATGATAATAGGGTAGATAATTTGTCTCGATCATTCCTGACCTTGGTAATGACATTGACAGTCCACAGCTGCAAAATATCACAGTTATAGGGTATATCATCCAGTGCAAGTATGACAAGGCCGAGATGTTATGCAGCCTGAAGAATGGGGATGGACCGTGAAAGGAGGGGCCATGTTCGGAATCCAGACTGACAAACTGCAAATGTAAAACCGATTGCCACACTAATCGTTGCTCATGCAAGAAACATGGACTTGAGTGTTCTGTTATGTGCGGGGAATGCAAAGTCGTGAGCTGTTTAAATTATCCTGCTGTCAGTTTATATGTCAGTGACGAAGTTGTTCTAGAATAATGAAAAATACACAGAAAATGTGGTCATCATCAAGTTCGCAACCAAACATAAAAAACAATATATATATGCATAATCAACGGCTCTAAATGCAGATAGCATGTATATATTACATGTACAATAAATATGTGCTAAAACATTAATAGTTATATAGATTTCATTGATATTCCATATACATGCTAAACAAAGTGGGTAGGGTACATCAATACTAGATGGATGTGGCCCATATTTCGCGCCCGTCTAGGCTTTGATAGTATACCGAAAAACTTTGACCGAAAACTTTAACCCGGACGAACATACGTACGTACGCACGGACGTAGGTACGCGGGTGTGCCGACTATATCGCGCTGTCCGCAAGCGGGCGCGCCGAAAATACCCGTCATGTTGCTAACAAGCAATATAGAACGTTATCAGGCTACAGGAGTGTGCCATTTGATCAGGAGTTAAACTGAACACACATCCCATAAGATATATTTCTCCGGTCCGTGCCACATATAAATAGGTTACCGAACCAGGGCTTAATAAAATGTTCGTAAATGCAAACTTGGAATCGTATGGAAATTTTAATTGATGGATTTACATTTATTGAGCGTAGGCTGCATGTGCAGCCTATGCTCAATAAATGTAAATCAAATAATTGTTTACAAGAAAACCCTGTTAATGTGAAATTTACAGGCTATCATAAGTTTGCACTTTCGAACATTTTAGTCGTAAGAAGTTTAATGAAACAGTCCCCAGAACAATCATGGGTAAACTCCCTAAGAACAACTTCCCTGACGTTGGAATTAGTGGAATATGTCGGTTTGAATGGACGTCGAAATGGTTGTTATATAACATGTTTTAGTGCATTGCATCGGCGCTCGCAGTGTAAAATCGTAATACACAAGAGTAATAAATATGCAAATTAGCTTGTTACAGACAACAGGTTTGGTAACCAGTATTGTTTCAATGTATGACGATGTATTGATGCAATAGATATAATCTAACATTTGTCATGATTTAATATGGTATTTATTAAATTCGTTGATTGATTTCATAAGAAACTATATATACATGTAGTATACCACCATGAGCCCAAACTTACCGGTCGCTGATAATGTAATTGAATGCAAACAACACCCATGGCAGGTACATGGCCTGAAATGTACAAAAATAAGTCATGTATAAAACAACTAGGACTGTTTCAATAGTTACATCTTCCATGAATTAGAAACGCCATTCAAAGTACAGCGGAACTTCTCTAAACCGGACACACTGGAAGGTTCCCAGTGTGTCCGGTGTAGAGAGGTTCCAATGTAAATCAAGTTTGTGATCACTCTGTGACACAGTTTAGTGCTTTGTAATCACGAACACACGTTATAATTAGAGCGACATTCCAGTGAGCCATTCAAATTGAATACTCAGATTTATCTAAGTGTCCGGTTTAGAGAGGTTCCACTGTACTTACGTTTATACAGTGGAACCTCTCTAAACCGGACACCCTGGGAGGTCCCCAGGGTGTCCGGTTTAGAGATGTTCCACCATAATTAAGCACTTGATAGCCAATTTTTGTCATTTTCTAACAGGATAATGACATAAATTACATGGGAACCCATCTAAATTAGACATAATAGTGCCACTGGATACAATATTTACCATAGCCCCATGCAACATATATTCCTGCCGAATTTCGACGGGGCCCGGACTTGGCGTATATACAATGGGTTTTTGGTGATTTTTCATCTTCAATACCTATACTGTTGGTATCTCATGGATGACACTCTGTCACCATTGAACAATGTCCATAATCCAAGATAGCTGCCAAAAGAGACAACACAAGCAGGTATTTGATCCTTGATAGTCTGAAATCAATACACATTTCTGTAATATGTTATATGTATTAATATATTGCAAGTACTGTATACGTTAGACGTATGTTTTGTGGTACAAATTACATTCAAGATGGCCGCCAATACCGTAGCTAATTTTCATAATACTTGTTAACAAGTTCAAATCTGCGTTGCACATTCAATGTGTGCATTGCAATCGATAATGAGTGCAATTTTGTGTTTCGTACTTAATTAATAATGTTTCACCCATATCAAAAATAATGGTGTTCAAAATTGCCGCCAAATCACGTTGTAGAAGAATACGCGAGTAGTTTAAATTTATCTCACAATGTATTACTCTTATTTCGTGTAAAATGTTATACATATGTGAAAGACAGTTCAACAATTAACACATACATAAACAATGTTAACGATATAGTTTGCTTTGGTATCCAAGATAGCCGGCGCGCAGTAGGAGATGTGGGACAGGTAGTAAGTGAACATGATGCTTGCAGCAATCAAGTATGTGACAAAGTGATGTATTCACCGTCTCTATACACTAAATCAATGCATGGACTACACTGGTCACTACAAGTTACATGCATAATTTCCAGAATTCCATAGCCGCTCTCTGAGGCAGGGAGAACTGTAATATGACCTGTTGCTCAGCGATATATATAGAGGTACCCAGGTATTGGAGAAAGAGTCCACCGCAAGACATTAAGCCGTGAACATCGTACGATAGTTGTGTCGTTTGCAGTTTTGCTAAATAAAATAGTTTAATAAATGATGGGTTCTGTTTATGTGTCCCATGCCCAGACAGTGGATTTGATAAGACTTTGTAATATGTGGTATACTTATTTGGTGCCGTGACCAGGATATTTTGCGAAATATTTTACGAAAATGGTGTTGTCATGGAACAATTGTGCGAAGTGTGATGTGACGTGTGAACATTGTAACAGAACAGTGATTGTGAGCCGCTGGCGAAGAACTGTGTAGCACAAGAAAACACCAGCAGATCGGTAAATTGTTTTGCTTATTTGCTACCACACTATGGCTGAACGAGTGTCAGAGAATATCATTCGCCTGCAGGCTGAATTTGTGAAAATGTGTGAAGGAATGGGAACACAAATTAAAGGCTTGACATCCACTGTTGGTGCTCAGGGCGTGGCCAAGTTTATACCAAGTTTCGATGGGGACGGTAAACAGTTTAAGTCCTGGGTTAAAGAAATTGAAACGTATGCACAATTAGTTGGGTTAGATAAGAAGGGCAAAATTTTGATCGCATACCAATCGAGTAAGGGTCCTGTTAGTGATTATCTGAAGCGATATTTTGGTGAAAATCCCAATACTGAGTGGGATGCAATTAAGTCTGATTTGACCGCACTGTTCGCTGATATTGTAGATCCACAGCATGCCTTACTTTTGTTGAGACGTGTCAGACAAAAACCCACTGAGTCAGTTCAGGTGTATGCCGAGAGGTTAATTGCAGTAGGTGAAGATGCATTTGAAGGACAGGCGGCAGATACAGTAGACCGACAGTTAATTGGCCATTTCATTGACGGACTGTGTCAGGACAACCTGAAAATAAGGCGGACAATCCAAAAACGATGATAGATGCAATTACGCTCACAACAAATGAACAAAACTTGCGCAAACGTTTTGATTTACGGACAGGAAGACGGTGTACATCAAATGGGTCATCAACCAATGGAGATTGATCATTTCCGCCACAGGGGCCTACGCTGTTCGTATTGTAATCGAAAGGTGCACCAGATTACCGATTGCCGGGAGCGAAAACAGGGGAATCAGGTTAATGCTGCAAGCATTGTTCAGGGGAAATCGAGGTAAAAAATGGACGACATTTGCTATTGTTGTGGCAACAAAGGTCATTATGCGAGAGACTGTCCGAGAAATCATGGGTGGCCCAAATCACAGACACACAGAGGTCAAAAACCTTTAAACGGGGGTGCTGCTTCCCACATGTAGAGGCCGATGTGGGAAGAAAATTGAGCAAACTCACAAACATTGTTACTCTTTAGCTGGAAACCCGAACTATTGTCTGATAAAAATACAAAAACGTAAACATAGAGCCTTGTTAGATTCAGGTGGGGAGGTATCACTAATTAATCGTAGGGTATATCAGTTACTAAAAAGTCAAGCCTAAATTAATTAACAAGTCATTAAATCATGCAACAGCTGGGGGAACGCCTTTGTATCTGGATGGGGGGTGTGCCGATCTTAACTTTAAGATAGGGGGATTGCGCATGAGTCATGTGTTTTATGTAGTCAGAAATCTTAGTAGAAACATCATTCTATGACAGGACTGGCTACGTGCCATAGGCGTTAGAGTCTATCATGACCTTCATTGTATTCGCGTAAACCAAACATACATCCCAATGGTAGAGGATATACATGTAGCCTCAGTTGCCAGGGCAACGCGTAAGACCAATATTCCTGCTCAATCTGCACACATATGTATCTGCAAGCTAAGACAAAACCCATATCTCCTGGAAACCGAAATTTACGAGATAAGTGCGACAGGTGATGGCTATTTAAGTCACGAACCAGGGTTAATGTTTCCAAACACTCGCGTAAAAATGAACGCTAATAGACAGATTCAGATAATGTTAGTTAACACCACTAATAAGACACACACCCTAAGGAAAGGTACGCCGTTAGCACGTATTCAGGCTATTTCAGACGTTATTTTCTCATCAGTAGAAAAAAACACCCCCAACGCTGAACCGTAAAATGGATCAAATGTCTGATAACCGGAACATCTGCGAGATAAGGTAATTGGAACGGTTAAGATGAAAATTGATACTGGTGACGCCCAACCAATTAAGCTAAGACCATACCGAACACAATTAAATAACCGTAAAGTCATAGATAAGGCCGTAGATGAAATGTTAGAAACAACAATAATTGAGCGTTCACGATCGCCTTGGTCTTTCCCGGTTGTTATCGTTGATAAGAAAGACGGTTCCAAGAGGTTTTGTGTGGATTTTAGAGCATTAAACAAGGTCACAAAAACAAACAGCTATCCATTGCCACTAATTCATGATATATTGGCACTCCTAGGTAAAGCTAAATATTTCACTTCTTTGGATCTAAAAAGTGGACATTGACAAGCATTGATGGATGACACCGATAAAGAGAAGACTGCTTTTGCGTGTCACATTTGGGCTATTCAATGCACCTGCAATATTTCAACAATTGATGAGCGGCGTGTTGGTGGGGTTAAATGAATTTACGACCGCTTATCTGGATGATATCTTGATTTATTCTGAAACCTTAGAAGAACACATGAGTCACATACAACAAGTATGTAATCGTTTGCGAACACACCAGCTGCGTCTCAAATTAAAGAAGTGCCGTTTTCTCAAGAGCGAAACTAATTACCTCGGGTTCGTTATCAATGAACATGGTATCCAGCCGGAATCCAGTAAAGTAAACGTAATTAAGTCGTTACCTGTTCCAACTCGTGTTAAGGAAGTTCGCAGCTTTATCGGTATGTGTAGGCGTTTTATACCTAACTTCTCAGAGATAGAAGAACCAATTATCACACTAACGAGGAAATACGCGAAGTTTAGATGGAATCCGAACTGCCAATTTGCGTTTGACAAGCTAAAAAACACGCTCGCGTCAATATATACACTGACGCTAATTATAAATGTATAGGTGCGTGCTTAACTCAAAGTGTGAGAGAAACAAATCTACCATCTATCGCACAGGTTAAGTGATACTCAGACCAGGTGGTCTACCATAGGAAAAGAGGCATTTGCGATAGTCTTCAGAAACTCGACCACTATCTTCATAATGCTGAGTTTGTGATAATAACCGACCATAAACCCTTGAAATACATTCTTGAGTCACACATGCAGAACATGAAAATCCAACTATGGGCCTTGAGCATAGCAGGCTATAACTGCAGTGTAGAGTACATTGCAGGCACTGATAACTCTGTGGCAGATTTGTTATCACGTGTGCCAATCGAGGCTACCGCTCAGGACGATTCATGCCTGGAACATCCTGATATCAGGGATAAAACATATCAAGTTAACGCAATTAACTCGAATAGGTTCAATCCACGCGAGTACACCAGGTAACGTCCATAAACCTGTAATTGATACAGATTTGGACATGACGGTAGAGCGAGAAAAAGGCGATAACATCGTGGAACTGAAACGTGGGCTGAAAAATGATACGTTATCACGTGCGATTGCCAAGAAACATCTGCTGGTAGATAATGTATTGTATTACATCTCGAACACGGAAACTGACCCAGTTCTGAGACTGTACGTGCCGGAACATCTCAGGAGTGATGTGGTAACACAATACTATGACCATAACTGGCATATGGGTGTAGATAAAACTCATGACGCAATCAGACCGAAGATTTACTGGCCCAACCTTTACAAAGAACTGTACACGTACGTTGCGAAATGTGTTACGTGTCAGATACGTAGCTTGACAAAACTCAAATTACCACTACAGGAAACTGATATCCCACCGTACTCGTTTGTTAAATTGGCATCGATTTATCAGGTCCGTACCCAACAAGTCTGTCTGGTAATATATACATCGTTAGTTAGACTTATACAGTGGTTATCCAGAGGCCTTCGCTGTAGCAGATAAGTGTGCCGACACTATCGTTCAGTTGTTAATTGACGAGATATTCAGTAGATATGGATGTCAATTGGAAATATTATCCGACAACGGGACAGAGAACATAAATCGCGTTGTCAAGGAAACGTTGGAATAACCTAACATTCACCATGTTACTACGTCTTCTAACACCCACAATCTAATGCAAAAGTTGAACGATTTCATCGCATATTGCATGAGATATTATCTAAGAAACTCAAAGACAATCTAAACACAGGGGATTTGCATCTCAATCCAACTCCAGCAGCTTTTCACTTTAACCGAAATAGTTCATCGAAATTTACACCATATTTTCTGTTATACAATCGTGATGTAGTGCTACCGATAGATACTATTTTGAAACCGAGACGGAAGTACATGGGAGAAGATAGCCAGAAAATCGCATTAGAACAACAACATAAATCGTTTGTGTTGGTACATAATCACATGGAAAGTGCCAAATGACGCCAGACAAAATACGCTGATAAGAATAGTAAACTCGTGAATTTTGAAATCGGAGATCCTGTTTACTACCGCAATTTCCAACGGAAAAGCAAATTACAAGTGAAATGAAAACCATATTATCGCATTATAGAGATAACTGGTCCTGTTTCATACATCATTAACAATCAGTTAAGTGGTGCTACAACCAAGGTACATGCAGAACAAATCAGATTGGCTAAGGTAGATGATTGGGAAATTCCTAAAGATAAGGAAGGTAAATTTTTACGAGCAACTAATTATGTAGTTCCAACAATTAACGAGTCGGAAAGTGAAGACAGCCACAATAGTGATAATGAACAACTCGCACGTATAGCCGAACGTTATCGCAAAGTTAGAAAAAAACAGTATCGATGACGACGACGTGTCTTTAATTGAGTTAGCACAATGTCTTCGTGAGAAATTAAATAATGAGGGCGTTAGTCAGGATGAAACTGATATGATAACAGACAATGGAAATAATGAGATATCATATGAGCCACCACTTGATGAATCGAATTCAAATAACACACCTGTTGATTCTGACAGCGATGGTAAGTTATCAGCTAATGAGGAGCAATAGATGTCTATTAACGGAATAACTATAGGCAATGAGCCAAAGCAATGTACGTCAGCAAATACAACAATTAATAAGGAAAGACTGGTAAAAGGACACCAGGAACATGTTGAACAGTTGATAAGTTTGTATCTGTCATATGTGTGTTGCTGAGGAAGTAGGCTTCATGTTATGCGTATAACAGTAATAGACAAATGGTCTATGGTCATAGCGCGTGTACTCCAAATATAGATAAGGCACATTGTAAATGTGTAGGGTAACTATGTGTTTTTGTTATATTTCAGGCAAAATGAATTGCATTATATTATTAATATTAGTGGGCATGACAGAGGGGGTGGTGATAAAGGAAAATGTTGTTTTTCACAAAGTCAATGACATCACAACGGACCGTGCTAAATGGTTGGCTTCTTTTGCAATAGACTTTGAAACATTTGATCAGTTTCTTGATAAGTTGACGATAGACGTAAGCCGGGCACAGACGGTGGCAGAAACCATTATAGGTAAATATGACGGTGTTACTGGCAGTGTGATTCGGGATAGGTTTATGGCCTTAAGCAAAGAAGTCAACTATCTAAATGAATCTCGGTTACTTACAATTGACAGATTAATGCAACTACGATCTATCAATAAACGTCATAAGCGAAGTTAGATTCCGATAATTGGAAAAGTTGCCAGCTTGGCATTCGGATTAGTGTCTGACTCAGACTTAGACAATATCGGAAGTCATGTTTCAAACTTGACAAGAAACCAAAAGAAAGTTATTCACGTGGTCGAAAAGAGCATATTCGTGCTTAATGAATCAATTATTCATATTAGAGAAAATCGGCAATCAATAATGGACATGATAGTCAGTATCCATCAATTAGACGCTCGACTAAGTAAGATAACTGAGGCGATTGAGAAAGAACTTACAGCCACAAAGTTATTTTAGATATGTAAATCCAATTAGACGTAATTATCGATGAGATCAAGAGTATGGTCCAAAGTGCAATATTGTATCTGGAGCACTTGAGATCACAAATCAATTTATTGAACCTAGGGAAAATATCACCGAGTCTTATCTCACCTAGCTGTCTTAAATCGCTATTGTTAACCATAAAATCTCAGTTACCACCATTAATCACACTAATTGGCGATCCAGACACGGAACTTTGGTTATTTTATAGGTATTTAACTAGCACCGCATTGCTCGAGAGAGATACTATCATCATTATACTCGCAATACCAACTTTACGCGTAGATAAGTCCTACGAAGTTTACCGGGCAGTAAGCATACCGATACCGATGGTTTGTCGTACTGACAGTGACACGTACCGTACTGATCATGCTAATCTGTGGCGAACTATCACGTATAAAAAAACCAGGCATGTTGGCAACATATGACTTAGAAGCTGATGTATTCTTAATTGACAAACAACTGAACAATTACGTATTACTGACGTCAGAGGAAATTGACATGTGTTCAAATCCACATACTAAATGGTGTGCCGTGTCTTCGCATGTGCTTCCAGTAAATCTAGCAAATACGTGCGTGATTAATCTTTTATGAGATCTGACGTAGCAATTCCAGATAATTACCAAGCAGCCGTTACAACAAAGAACAAATTACCGATGGCAAAACATCTGATCGGGCAAACATGGGTAATCGCATCCAACACAAATTTGAGGTATTCATTAACATGCAATGATAGACATATGGATGACGTCACAGTTCATTATCCATTGGATGTTATCCAACTATCTGACAAGTGTGTTGCTTCAAACAAGTATTTCACGTTAGAAGCACCATATGTAATCAATGCCTCTATAAAACTGAGTAATAACGAAATTGATTTAGTACTCAAAGTCAACTGGACCAGCTGTTAAGTCTGGGCGCCTTATGTTGATTTTTCCTGAATTCCCTAAATTGATATTACCTGATACATTATATGATATCAAAGACTTCCCATTGGATACACTGATTGATAAGTTACAAAAGGAAATAAATGTTAAGAAAGGTAACACCTGGCCTCTATGGGCTTACTTGACATTAATCGTGGGTGGTCTAAGCCTTGTTTTGTCATTGAGTCTAATCTTATTTGCCTATGCATCCAAAATTCAAACAAGCCTCTGTCTATCAATGCCAAGAATGTGTGAATGCAATGACGTAGAACAACCGAGGGTCAATGAACCGGAGGTGCCAGAGGTCACATGCGTGAGCCGACAAAGTTGTTCGAAGAGAGGACATGATACCTCTACGCAGGCGAGAACAGATGACGTCACGATGGAACGTCTGTATCCGGTACTCGAGGAGATTACACGGCTATAAATAACATTTCATGCAAAGAGAAGATGAATTTATAGAGCTGCAGCAGTGTAAATAGTATTGCCACGTGGACGTATATTGGACAAATATACGTATAGATGTGTGACATATATTGGACCTATATTCGAACTTTATTGCCATTTAGTGTATTGGAGCTTGGACTAAAATACACGTACGAGGGGACATGTATATACCCTCGGTGTTGATGTTGGACTATTTGTGTACCAGAGTAGAAATTTGGAACATTGGCTCCTGAACTATAGAACGGCTCATTCAATAAATTGGATTCATTGATTTATGGAGTGACTTATAAGTGTGTAATTGAAGTTGTAATTGTATTCTATGGAACCTGGGGCACAGAAGAAAATATGCTGACATAGGCGTCTGCACTAAACAAGGTTATGTTTCTACACCACGCCAGGGGGAGGGGGTGTTATGCGCCATAACAGGAATAACTGAGATCGAATGGACAATGAACAACAGCTGTTCATCACGTGTCGTAACGTCACACGTGAAGCAACAACGATCTACGATGTAAAAGCTAATGGGGCCGTGTTATGTATACATTCTAGATCACCCGACTGTTAACTGCATGTTCCTGTTATCGACCAGATCATCCGACGGTTAATCACAGGCTCCTGTTGTTATCTCCTAGATTCATCCGACAGTTAAATGCAGGCAGCGGTAACCTGATGCTACAGGCCTGGCCTGGCCTGTGGAAACGGCTAAGCAGAGCAACAACACACCAATTGGTAACCATGGAAACGACACGTAGAGCTATATACCTCACCGCGTCACTGTGACGTATCACGCTGGAACTTATCGTATGAATGGAATACCACAGAACAACTGATCGAGGAATTGCTGACGTCACCACATGAAATACGCTAACTGTACCACTAGGCTGTGGAATACGTGTAGTATCCATGACAACGGATAGCTCGCTATTTACCTGTAGAGAGCTCCGACGTGCTGTGAAATTGGACACTTTTAGACGCTGAATTCCATCAGCCAGAAATACCATCGTGCTAGTGAGGCGTGGATGTATACATGGTCGTTTGTGGACTACATCGTGGATCGCCACGATTTATATAAACAATGATTTTTGGTCTGAAAAATGACCGTAGGATTAAGCAATGTGCATATATTTTAAGCAGTAACAAGCGCTGTGGCCGACGACTTACGAGCATAGGAACCGATCATCAATGGACTTGTAAAATTGTGGATTTGGTTCGTGTTATGCGCAAACACGTGTCAAATGGCAATTTGTACATCGCCATCCTTGTTTGGACATATATACAATCGTCATATATGCATATGTGTGGGTACTATAAAAAGATTCTTTATTCATTGCAAATTCAGCATGCACTAGGATCAATTAAGTATATAGGACTGTTTGGACGTATATCACTCAATGGCGAGTGCACCATTAATATATCAGATTCCGTTGGCGAAACACAATGTCGCACTATTGTTAAAGTTAAGCTATTCAGGAGTAGCGTGTATATTTGCCATATATGATGGTGGATTTTACAATAGACAATCTACGACAGTTTGCAATTGCATATTTTTACATGACTGCCGTTGTTTGACACCGCTCACAGCCGTGTTCAAACGTCCTTTTCATATTCTACGCTCGTATACATCCATCCCAGACTGATGAAGCATATTTTAGAACATGTCTCGTATATGATATATATATTTGGTTTGTCTGCTTATCTTAAATTTTTGGTTACGCATTATGCTCGTACTCGTACTCGAATTAATTATATTTGTATATATGTGTGCCATTTTCCGTTATTGCTCAGTGTTAAACCAAGATGCGTATGATCGTCAACAAAGGTTATGCACGTGTTCTGAAAGATAAATTGCATTGTCGATCAAGTTACCTTAATGTTAAGAGCCTCGCTTCAGTCTTGTTCGGATTGAAACTAACCGACCACTGTTCAGCCCGGTCAGAAATAATTTACAGGTCATGATTTATTATGCCTTCTAGATCGTCAACCTTTGTTGAGGAAAAGTACAGAAATCTTTCGTCAGCAAACATTCGAACAATAATTAGCAGATGATCAGTTATGTTGTTGACATATATTCGAAATAGTAATAGGTCGAGTACCAAACCGTGCGTACGCCAGCAGTAATTAATTTGGTACATGTTATGGACCGTATTGATAAGGACCGTTCGATCCAGTGTAAAATAATACAACCATTTAATCCATTTTGTCTGAGCTTAAATATCAACCCCGTATGCCATACAGATAATATTATTTCCGATAATATTAAATTTTATCAAAATTTAAGAATGTCCTTTTATTTCGTAACATTTTGGTCAAATATTGATTTTATTACGACAAATCGATTTGTCTATGGTAATTTAACATTTTAATGTTACGCTTAGTATTTGTTCCTATGTGTCTACGCCGAAAGTTTTTTTGAATACAGTGCAACCTCTCTACAACAGCCGCCCATGGGAAGACGCAAAACTGGCTGTTGTAGAGAGGTGGCTGTTGTAGGAAGGTTAAAGCTGAATTAAATTGTGTCGTCCGCTGTTTATTTATTTTCTTCAATAATTATAATCAAAAACATGCTTTGGCAAAATTTTAGAATCATTTCCAATGGAAATGATTCGAAAATGCTGTCAAAACATGTTTTTATTGAGAAAGACGGCAAAGGCAGACGACAATTTTCGCGGTCAGCTCAGGTTGGATACAGAGGAAATCATCCATTTGGGATATAAAATAGCGGCTGTTATAGAGAGGGCGTTGTTGTAGAGAGGTAGCCGTTCGGGGAGGTTCGACTGTAGTCTTAAAGGCACTACAGTCTCAGATATGCATAGAAGTGATAACATAGACTATGAATGGTTTCATTGTAGATTTGCCTCGTCTTTTAGAACCTAATTGGACATACCGCCTGTAAAAACATGGGGTGGGTAAAAAAGGTATAATACTGAAGAATTACAGTTATCTTTCTGTATTATGGTCATATTTTGTCAATCGATGATTAAAAATGTAATTTACATGATTTACATTAATAACTGCATTCGCGTGTATAAAGGGAACCTCTTTCTAAATTTCGCATAGCATTATTATTTCACAACAAACAATAAAGAAATTCCATATTGTTTTGTAACTGGTACGGGTATAACAAAAATGCCAAATTATGCCAAACTGAATTATCTGCTGTGCTTATCATAATTTCTGACAGCATATACTTGAATATAACGCATGTTTTGGGAATGTGATGAAATAAAATGGTGCAATTGATTTGTTTATGCAATGAAATAAGCGAAATACTACGTATTGGATATCGGAGACATCTGGGGCCCGTTTCACTAAACTTTGTACGACTAACATGTTCGTAAGTGCAAATTTAGGATCATCTGTAAATTTCAATTGATGGATTTACATTTATGCATATGCAGCCTATGCTCAATAAATGTAATTCCAATACTTATTTACAAGAAAACTTGTACATGTGAACTTTACAGACTATCATATTTTTGCACATTTTAATCTTACAAAGTTTAGTGAAACGGGCCCCAGTTTGTCCTTTCATTTATATGTCGTTTAGAGATGAAAGTTACGGTTAGTTTTCGTTTCCATGTGGTATTTAACTGAATAACCTGCATGTTACGCTTTTGCGGATGTTCTCTACGAGATGAAGAAGCCAACTAAAGAAATATCCCCAGCGAGCCACCACTATTATAAATCGGTTTTTGAACTTGGTAAATCACGAGTAACTTCCCTTAGAACAAATCTCGGGGCAATATTGTCGGATTCTGTGTGTTTGACCAATTCCGCAAATTCTGTTATAACGTAAAGGCTGCGCGGGAGTTCTTCTAAGGGAGATTACACGTGTTTTCCAATTTAAGTTCACCTATCTATGACACTTTATCAGGTAACATGCCCTGCATTGACCGAATACCTACTGACTGATAACATATTGTTGTATCAGGCATTGACCTGATACCAACATCCGGGTTACAACGAAGTGAAAACTGACGTTCCATTGGTCGGATGACGTCACGTGACGTTACCGAATGACGTCAGTGTAATGACGCAACGTAAACAAGTCCGCGTTCTGTCCATAGATAACGACGTCATCTGTGGTCATTTCGTGCATAAAACGTTACCTGATAAATAGAATACCAGGCTACTGTCTTTCGATATCTATTTTATCAGGCTCGGCTCGGAAACGGCAGGAATTCCTCGGCAAGCCTCGGAATTCCTACGCATTTCCTAGCCTTGCCTGATAAATTTGATATCGAAAGACAATAGCCTGGTATTCTCTATATACTAGTCTATGGTTACGACTTACCTTAAACTTCAAAACAAACCAGAAGTTGATGATCTGATCTCTGTTATGCTGGCACCAGATATAGATGATGCTGTACACCATGGGCCTCATCAATTGCTAATTAAAAAAACAAGAATAAGTGAGATCATGTCCAACATCGTCTGGACTCATTTAACGCTTTCAACGTTTAAGAAAATAGCATTCAAATGTTAATGTTGGATATTTAAATTAATATTTCGGATACTCTCGCATGACTGGCCACTACATCAGCGACTACGGCAGCGATTACATTAAATTATCACATTATTAAATTCGGTTATTTTGTTTCTCATGAACGTACATGTACATCGTATTTTGAGGGGTTGCAGAATTTCTGGTTATTACACAGAAGCGTGCAATGATGAAAATGTATGGTAATAAAGATTTTGAAAATCATGCTTAAGCAGCTTAAATGTGTTGTGCCGTATACAGTAGCGCTTTTCTGCAGGTCAACTATACGTACTATACCAATACTATACGTATACTATACCAATACGATATGTTCTCTATACGATATGCATATAATATAAACGTACGGTATGTTTGTACCGTACATACCAACCAATATCGTATAGATATACCATTCAAATCGTACGTTTATACGATTTTTATGCATGTGTATAATTCTGGTACGTTTGTATCGTACAAACATACCAGATTTGTGTACGGTATAAATGTATGGAAGGTAATATCCGCCATAATTCTATGTGACTTGATGCTTGCGTGCTGATGACATTACAACTTATATTCATGTTATTTCATTCGTCATTTGTATTTATTACATTTGAAATCTGCTTGTTGTAATTGTATTTGTCTTTCTTACATGTCCATTCTGCTGATTGCTTTGTTAATTCGTCTTATTTACATTACAATTATTGATACGTCCTTATTCGTGTCCCTGTTTTATTGCACTAAGCATTTGCAATAGAAAGTAAGAACAAAGCACTTAGCACTTTGAATAAGGCCGAAAGCAGTGGGACCTACTTGTACATGACCTGCAGCCGGTCTGTACTGGTTCTACATGAATTAAACAATAGGTTCACTTATTCCTAAGAAAGAAAAATCCAACCTCGTCATGTCCTCCAATATTGTTTACATTTTTTATTGGCCACGGAAAGTCTGTTTACATCACATGACCAACACCCCCACATGTACCTCAAGTGAAACTTGGTAGTAATGGATCAAGATTTGCAAGCAAACTGTGTCAGTGACCTCAAAACACCCGCACGATTTTGTTCATACTGGACTACTATTACCCCCTTGACGATTTCGCACCATTTATTATTCTCTAATCTATATTAACTAAATTGTATACGTATGTATGGTGTTTGACTTACTAATGTGTTTTATACATACACGTATCCTCATAATTAAATTACATATGTACGTAATTGAAAACAATCATATTTTTATAGTAAGTGTATAATAATTGTCAATTAGTACGTCTGGTAATGGTAAATCAGTGTTCATTATGCCAGAAAAATGTCAGATTGAAAGAATAAAGAAAAACATGTCTCCCTATATTATAACCTGGCATGAAGCACTCTATGTTTAAGGTTAGAGAAATTGACACCAGTTTCAGCATATTTGAAGCATTTAAAAGAAAACACTGAGCCTGTTGGTCACGAGATGTAAACAGAGTTTCCGTGGCCAAATAATGTAAACAATATTGGGGGACATGCATGGGCGGATTCAGGGGGGGGGGGGGGGGGTGGGGGGCGAACCCGCCGGCGCGAAAATTCGCCGAGTTTTACAAGTTACAAGGCACGTTTCTATGTTCGCGTTGTGAATGTATTGTTTATTGGGAGGTGCAGCCAACGTGCAATAAACGCGGGACAGCAGTAGCCGCAGCATCATCATCTGACAACATCCACAACAACAACAACCTGAACTACAATCCTACGCTCGTTCGATAATATAGTCAAGTATTGCAAAATAGATACGCCCCCCCCCCCCCCCTCAACCTGAAATCCTGGATCCGCGCCTGACATGACGAGGTTGGTCTCATAACATCCATACGAATAGTGAAAATAGGAAAGACTGGCTGGGATTCGGTTAAATTATACAGTAAAACTAGTTGGTCTATTTTAACCTAAACTTGGCGCAACAGAAAAGGCGACATCAATCTACATCAACACCGTTAGGGACATGGAACCAATTTAGAGAGCAACGCATTGTAGGACAGGTACCAGCATATTAAATACTTTTAGGGACAACTATTTTAAGTTTTGGCAGCGCACCTGGCGTCATAATGGTTGTTCCCAAATTACTGTTGCAATTGTTGTTGTCAAGGGGCGTGGCTTAGCGAGCATAGCAAAACAGCGATGCAATACTCAATAATGGAACTCGGGATGTCACTACCAGTGAAACATCGAGCTACTTAGAAGGTAATCAACACACAACGCATTGAAACAGTACGAATGAATAAAGCATCACGCCACATACATAGAAATGTAATAAGACGGACAAAACTTAGAATGTCATCAGCCAGCAAGCATCAAGCCACATATAATTGTAATAAGACGGATAGAACTTAAAATGTCATCAGCCAGCAAGCAGCAAGCCACATATAATTGTAATAAGACGGATAGAACTTAAAATGTCATCAGCCAGCAAGCATCAAGACAAATATAATTATGGCGGATATGACCTTCCATATAAATGTACCAGAATACCGTAAATGTATACGATATATTAACGGTGTTGCCGTGTACTATTTGCCCTGATATTTGGTCCGCCCCTAATATTTGGTCCTCTTTGGAGTCGATAATTTCTTTAAAATGAGAGGTGTTTTCCGTAGAATGAAAAGCCACTCTTCGGGTATGGTATATTCATACCATAATCCGTACGGATATATCTTATGTACGAACGGATATCGTATGTTTGTATAATATTCGTATAGTACGTTTGTACTATACGATGATACGGTACAAACATACCAATATTATATGATCATACGATATGCTCATTAAATATACCAATACTATACGATTACGATATGTATACTGTAATGCATATGGACTACTCTGTGTCTGCAGGTGACTGGCTCATAGTGAGGCTAACTCTTAGCTCATGAATATTAGGCCCCACCCAGTTGTATATACTGAGTGTATATAATGTAACATGTAGTTATATTGTTTGAATATATTATGTAACCAGATGAGTGTCTTGTATGGATAGTTTAACATCCCAAGAACATGATAACAATCACGAGAACACAACATTACATTGGCGACGTGTGACAAGATTACTTTTCTCAGAAAAGGAATGTGTGTGTATTAAATCTATTCTCAAGTCAAGATGGCAGCCAAATATGACTTGCCAACGCCGAAACAGTTCAAAGTTTTAGGCGAAAACACAAATTTGTCAAGATCTTGGGACAATTACATCAAACGTTTCGAGTACTACATCGCAGCATCAGGAGTTACCAAGGATGAGCAGCAGAAACTTGGCGCAACAGAAAAGGCGGCATCAATCTACATCAACACCGTTAGGGACATGGAACCAATTTAGAGAGCAACGCATTGCAGGACAGGTACCAGCATATTAAATACTTTTAAGGAGAACTATTTTAAGTTTTAGCAGCGCACCTGGCGTCATAATGGTTGTTCCCAAATTACTGTTGCAATTGTTGTTGTCAAGGGGCGTGGCTTAGCGAGCATAGCAAAACAGCGATGCAATACTCAATAATGGAACTCGGGATGTCACTACCAGTGAAACATCAAGCTACTTAGAATGTAATCAACACACAACGCATTGAAACAGTACGAATGAATAAAGCATCACGCCACATACATATAAATGTAATAAGACGGACAGAACTTAGAATGTCATCAGCCAGCAAGCATCAAGCCACATATAATTGTAATAAGACGGATAGAACTTAAAATGTCATCAGCCAGCAAGCATCAAGCCACATATAATTGTAATAAGACGGATAGAACTTAAAATGTCATCAGCCAGCAAGCATCAAGACAAATATAATTATGGCGGATATGACCTTCCATATAAATGTACCAGAATACCGTAAATGTATACGATATATTAACGGTGTTGCCGTGTACTATTTGCCCTGATATTTGGTCCGCCCCTAATATTTGGTCCTCCTTGGAGTCGATAATTTCTTTAAAATGAGAGGTGTTTTCAGTAGAATGAAAAGCCACACTTCGGGTATGGTATATTCATACCATAATCCGTACGGATATATCTTATATACGAACGGATATCGTATGTTTGTATAATATTCGTATAGTACGTTTGTACTATACGATGATACGGTACAAACATACCAATATTATATGATCATACGATATGCTCATTAAATATACCAATACTATACGATTACGATATGTATACTGTAATGCATATGGACTACTCTGTGTCTGCAGGTGACTGGCTCATAGTGAGGCTGACTCTTAGCTCATGAATATTAGGCCCCACCCAGTTGAGTGTATATACTGTAACATGTAGTTATATTGTTTATATGTAACCAGATGAGTATATTGTATGAATAGTTTAACATCCCAAGAACGTGATAACAATCACGAGAACACAACATTACATATACGATATTAGTATATACAAATAAGTAAGGATCAGAAAAGCGCTACTGTACTCCGCTAAATGGTAGTCAATTAATCATTGAAATGAATTACGTCATGATTAGTAGGTTTTACAGATAGATGAAGCATAACATGTTGTTTATGATATCGAAATCTGAAAGCCTATGAGAGGATTAGCCGATAAACGAATGTTTATGATCAAGAAGATGTTGTGATTGTATTCATACACTATTTAGTGATATATCTCAGCCGACTCTGTGAAATGCATCTTCGGAGGTACCATCTGTAGCCTATTTCACCAACATTGCAAAGTATACTTATCTAGCAAAGTATACTTTGAGGGAGAAATTTTCAATTTAAGAATAAATTTATAAATTTTATTATACTGAATTTATTACATTATCACAGCCATTTTGATAATATAATAAATTCAGTATAATAATTCTGCATACTTGTATTCATCAAATATATGGAGTGGTTAGTTCTATATGAAATAATGCATTTCAGGACAAATAAATGATTACTCCCTCAAAGAATACTTTGCTAGATAAGCATACTTTGCAATTTTGATGAAATCGGCTACAGATGCACAGTCCCTTTAAGCTTGTAGATGTAGGAGGAGCAATATTACGTCACGTACTTTTGCAGTCCTTATAGTCAGGTTGTCAGAGCAGATATTTGGGCCTATCCTAAAAGTTGTTTTATCCCGTGTATTTGCAGTGAAACACGGTGCCGTGAAACATTTTTGATATCCTGTGGGGTTATTTTTCTGCATTTAAAAGCCATTTGTAAGTGTTAACGGGATAAATAGAACGGTAGGTTAGTGCCATGAATGGGGAAAATATCTGGCGGGGCACGGAAACGGGATCTGCTCGGCAGAGCCTCGCACATCCCGTTTCCTAAGCCTTGCCAGATATTTTTCCCATTCACGGCACTAACCCACTTTTCTCTATTTCTCGGTTGAAACTTGGTTGCTCCATAATAAATAGCAGGTGGATATCCTTGAGCAATCTGAGAAATCCAAAAGGTACACCAAGAGAGCCACTAAAATAGTGCTAAAAGAAAAATACCGTTTTAACAAGTTGGTCTAGAATTACAAGTGATACAACTTTCTAAGCTACAAATGATGTGGACAATCTATTTTTATCCCGTCAACACAGTGCGTATGTGCCGTGAAACACGGTGCCGTGAAACACGGTGTCGTGAAACATTTTTGATATCCAGTCAATACTATTTTTGCATTTTACAGCCATTTGTAGGTGTTGACGGGATAAATAGAATAGTAGGTTAGTGCTGTGAATGGGAACAAATATCTGGCGCGGCACGGAAATGGGATGTGCTCGGCAGAGCCTCGCCCATCCCGTTTCCTGAGCCTTGCCAGATATTTTTTTCCCATTCACGGCACTAACCTACTATTCTCTATATGAAGTGCAACTTTGATCTTTCAGTCAAGGATATGTATAAAGGCGTGTTCAATGTGAGTTAACATAGAAAATGCATAAGAAAACTGCATTTTGGGATACCGTTCGTATAAGGTAAGTACATAATACCATTTTTTTTCTTCAAACGGGTGTATAAAACAAGGGTACCGTTACCATTAAGCTAATGGGGCGTATACAAAACAAAGCAACACGTCTAGACACACATTGTGGCCAACTATTATTGACAGAAATGTGTTCAACAATAGAAGAGCATTTGGTACACCAATTCAGACTCCAACTGGTGGTAGACTGCGATCTATGTAAACTCCGTGGCTGAGGGGGGGGGGGGGGGGGTTTCAACCACCAGTTGGAGTCAGAATTTAAATGCCGTAAAAAACAGAAAAGTGCATTTCGAAGAGCTCGAATAGGACAACCCCCTAGTTGCGAACGGTAACTCTTGCAATTACTCCCGTTCGGTACGGAAGAAGATTACAAGAGTTACCTTCGCCACTAGACACCCCCCCCCCCCCCCCAATTCCCCAAATGCAGGAACCGCCCCAGATATGTAATACATGTAGTATGTTACTTACCTCCCATGACAATAGAAATCCAGCAATCTGCATGAATAATTAAGGTACAATGTATTACATGTATATCCATTTATTACATTTGAAGCTAGTATACATATATGCATGGATTTATCTGTGAGAGAAACCCCGTAATTGTCAACTTAAAAAAATACACCCTGAAGAGAACACCCGTAATCACCTGCGTGCGCTCTCCCGCAGTCGTTATGAAACTAGAAATGGACGCTTGTCGACAAGCGCATGTGTATCCCCCTCCCCAGATACACAAGTAGTTTGAAAAAAGGGTGTTCGAGTTATGCTCCAGAGACAAAATCAGTGACGGAAAAAACAAAGGGAGATAACTAAAGAATTAGTGATGCAAGAGCTGTCATTTTTGCGGGACACACCTTTAGGGTCGTGGTCTATGCATGTGTGAAGTTTCATGAAAATATTCCAAAGGGTGTTCGAGTTATGCTCCGGACACGAAATCAGTGCACGAAACAACAAAGGGAGATAACTAAGAAATTAACGACGCAAGAGTTGTCATTCTTACGTGCGACACACCTTTGGGTCGTCTTCTATGCATGTGTGAAGTTTAATAAACTAGAAAATGTGTTCATAGAACACGGATGTCCCACATATCGCTTTGATAATAAATGAGGCCAAATTCCAAGTCAAAATTTTCTTTTACCCGAGCGTTAAAGTTTTTGAAGCACCAAGTATGTGACCTTGACCATGGGCTTGGCGGGGGCAGGACGAACGTGGATTTGGCACAGGGCGGTAGAGGACCATTAGAGCAATGCATATATGAAATATGAAGCTGATCCGTGAAAGAAAACAGAAATTATAAGATATTTACCTGAGCGTTAAAGTTTTTGAAGCACTAAGTATGTGATCTTAACCCTGGGCTTGGCTGGGGCAGGACGAACGTGGATTTGGCACAGGGCGGTAGAGGACCATTAGAGCAATGTGTATATGAAATATGAAGGAGATCGGTCGAAGGATGAAGAAATTATGCGACATTTACCCGAGTGTTAAAGTTTTGTGACGGACGGACGGACGGGACGACGGGAGGACGGGACGCACGTTCCTACGAATGAATACTTGTTGGGTTTTTACTCTATAAAAATACCCAACAAGAGTACCCAACACTATCCTAACCCTACCCAATAAGATCCCCGTATGCTTACAACAAGTACCGATTCGTGTGTGCGGACGGACGGACGGACAAGGGTAACACTAAATGCCCCCTCCACTATCGTGGTGGGGCATAATAATATTCCAAAGGGTGTTCGAGTTATGCTCTGGATACAAAATCAGAGAACGAAACAACAAGGGGAGATAAGTAAACAAGAATTCAGCGGAATCAAATGCCTCGCCTTGTCCCACCTTGTCCCGCCTTGACCTCGAGCCTGGGCCCGAAAGCAATTTTCACTGGCCCGAACATATTATACAATTTTTGACTAGTGAGCCATAGAATATCAGATTATATTCTATTGCTCACTAGTCAATAATTGTTTTATTATATGATAATAGTATTTATATAGCACTTACGAACTTTTGCTACTAGACACAATTTGAAAAAGAATTTGAAAAAAAAAATGAAAAAAAAAAAATGGAAAAAAAAAGTTTAAAAATTAAAAATAATAATGCTTGCTACTGGAGCCCAGAATTTTTTTTTAAAGTCCTATATTTATGTACATATATCTGCACAGGTCCACATAATGCCACAATATTGTCAACACAGTTTACGGAAATGTAATAATGTACCTGTATAAATTACCTGTAATAAGTTAGTGGTCAGTTAAAAAATTGAAAAAGAATGCAAAAAAAAAATGGAAAAAAAAAATTAAATTTAAAAAAAATAAAAAAATAATGCTCCCTACTGGAGCCCAGAATGTTTTTTAATAGTCCTATATTTATCTACATATCATATATGCACAGGTCCACATATTGCCACAATATTTTCAACACAGTTTACGGAAATGTAATATAATCATTTACCTGTATAAATTACCTGTAAGTGGTCAGTGGTCAGTTGCACATGCTAGCACATGCACAGGTGAATAGTCTGTATATAGCACTTACGACCTTATGCTACTAGACAAAAATTGAAAAAGAATTTGAAAAAAAAAATGAACGGATTTTTTTCTTTTTTAAATTAAAAATAATAATGCTTGCTACTGGAGCCCAGAATTTTTTTAATAGTCCTATATTTATCTACATATATCTGCACAAGTCCACATAATGCCACAATATTTTCAACACAGTTTACGGAAATGTAATATCCAATGTAGTAATTTCCCTGTATAAATTACCTGTGGTCAAGAGTGGTCAAGACTGGACATTTGCACATGCTAGCACATGCACAGGCGAATGGTTCTGCCAGTCTCTATTGTTCTCTCTACAGATAAGGTGTACAGAGCACACGAGAAAACGGGTCTTCATGCATTATTGTCCAGTTTGTAGAGTGCGCAAAACAAAAAAGGGAGATAACTCAAAAATTTAGCTACGCAAGAGTTGTCATTCTTGTGTGCGACACACCTCCGGGTCGTGGTCTATGCATGTGTGAAGTTTCATGAAAATATTCCAAAGGGTGGTCGAGTTATGCTCCGGACAGGAAATTAGTGCGCTAAAACAAAAAAGGGAGATAACTAAAAAATTAGCTATGCAAGAGTTGTCATTCTTGTGCGCGACACACCTTCGGGTCGTGGTCTATGCATGTGTGAAGTTTCATGAAAATATTCCAAAGGGTGTTCGAGTTATGCTCCGAATAAGAAGTGTCTGCGGCGGACGCGGACGCGGACGCGGCCCGCTGTAAAATCCATAGTATCCCCCGACGGAGTCCGGGGGATACAATAAGCACCGCCCACAAACATTCATACGCAGATGCAAACGCCCCCGAAACATTATAAACTGCTTTTTTGTTCGAAAATGTTATTCAGGAATGTAATAAATAGGGTATTCCATCGTACATGTTTGAATAGCTTGAAATACTACACAGCGCGGAGGCCGGCGTACACCCGTGTATTATTCACGCTATTCAAACATGTACGATGGAATATCCTCTATGCAAGTGATGATAGGTTGCACCTTTTAAAGGTACTGTGTTTCAGGTGGTTTTAGCAGACATACAATATGCGGTTATTCGCTTCGTGCACAATAAGTAAATAACATACATAAATCAATCGCACCATTTTACCTGAAAACTACCCCCCCCCCCCCCCCCTAAAAAAAAATATATATATTTCTATTATTCAAGTGCATACCATCAGAAACTTCTTAATTTCTCTTAATACAGAAGTATCGAAGATTTTCCATAAGTTTGCCGGAAAATGGACATTGAAGGCACATTACGTTACTATAGCAACAGGGGACCGTTTCACTAAACTTCGTACGACTAAGAAGTTCGTAAGTGTGAACTTGGAAATTAGAATAACATTTACACCGATTAGTGATGTTGTTAATATTTTAGTGAATGTGTTCACATGTAATGATGTGTACATGTAGGCGCAAAATGGTAGCATTATAGGAATGAATGGCCTTTTGTTGAATTTATTGGGTATAAAATTGGAAAAGTCGCGGGAATACTGGACGAAGCGATAAAAAATTACATTTTTTTATTTTTTTATTTTTTTTTTTTTTTTTGTAATTTTTTTAAGGCCTCGTCCAGTATTCCCGCAACTTTTCCAAGTTTACATCCCCGATAAATTCAACAAAAAGGCCATTCATTCCTTATAATTCCGGCATTTGAAATAAATTAATCAAGAATATGTGTTTATTTTCCGTTTTCTTAAGAATTATTTTAACTGCGCCTCACGGTTACGGAAAATAGTTCGGCATGGGAGTTTACTGGGATATAAATTTTGGACAGAGACTTGCTACGGGCCAATCAAATGTTAGGGAATTGTGTAAATATTTTTGTGCTGGAATTATTAGTTAGCAACGTTAATGTGAAAAGCGAATTAATATTAATCTTCGTACGAACATTTGTATCATACGAAGTTTAGTGAAACGGGCCCCGGTTGTTTAGCCAATGTGGTGCAACTCCACATTCAAGCATAAGTATATATATTACTTTCATAAAACATCAGAAAGATTCTGTAACGGTATATTTGTAAACGTACTGGGAGCCGTTTCACTAAACGTCGTACGACTAAAATGTTCGTAAGTGCAAAATTAGGATGTTCTGGAAATTTTAATTGATGGATTTACATTTATTGAAATCCAGTAATTGTTTACAATAAAACAATAATACAATAAAACAAATTTAGGATCGCCTGAAAATTTCAATTTATGGATTTACATTTATTGAGCATAGGCTGCATATGCAGCCTATGCTCAATAAATGTAAATCCAATAATCGTTTACACGAAAACAGTGTTAATGTGAAATTTACAGACTATCATAATTTTGAACTTACGAACATTTTAATCGTACGAAGTTTAGTGAAACGGCCTCCTGGGGTGCACTTACATGGAATACATTATATGTGTATCTGTATTGTGATAATGTACAAACAAAATGTAACGTCATAATGTCAGCCATCAATAATTGTGACGTCAACACTAAATGTGTACAACGCTTCAAATGCGTACAACGATGCACATTTACAATTAAACAATATTTCCTAATAGTTCACCACTTTCTCGGCATATCCGGTACATTTAAGTCGAAAAGACCGTTTATTTGAAAGGATACAATTAGGCAAGTCCAATTGAACAACAGCATGAATGCAAAGTCAGCTTGCCGGCCACTAAATGTATCTGAAAATATAATGAACAATACTATTATTATGAAATGCCATTGGGAACACTAGGGAGTTCAGTATTTATCCTGTCAACACAGTGCGTATTTGCCGTGAAACACGGTGCCGTGAAACATTTTTGATATCCTGTCAATACGACATAATACTTGCGTATGAATATGTGCGGTGGCTGAGGTTATTCTTATTGCATTTAAAGCTATGTGTAGGTGTTGACGAGATAAATAGAATAGTAGTGCCGAAAACATATCTGGCACTGCACGGAAACGGGATGTGTTCGGCAGAGCCTCGCCCATCCCGTTTCCTGAGCCTTGCCAGATATTTTTTCCCATTCACGGCACTAACCTACTATTCTCTATCTATTTTCCTTATTTCTGAACCAAAGTATATGTTATGACCACTCATTTGAACCGTCTCGGCGAGACGGTTCAAATGAGTGGTCACAACATATACTTTTAATGAGAAATAAAGAAATTATTGAGCCTTGCCGGATATGTTTTCCCATTCACGGCACTAACCTACTATTCTCTATTTCTTGGGTTTCTTGGTCATTTATCTCAGGTCTCATAATCGCACAGCACACACCTGTGTTTCAGAACAATTAAATGCCTGATTTACAGTGAAGCCTCCCTAAGCCAGACACCCTGGGGAACTCACAGGGTGTCCGGATTAGAGAGGTTTCACTGTAAGGAATAACAACATGTTTCTTTTTGCTAATACTGCAGTATGAAAAACATGTCTGTTTAAAGTGTTCGGACTCCTCGCAACTTTTAACAGATCAAATATTTTAATACTACCGTAAACACAACGGATCACATTTTAATTACCTATATGTGCATTGCAAGTTCCGATAGTGTCAAAAATATAAATAGCCAAATATGGTGTTAAAATTAAGAACGATCCCGTTGAACGTCATTTGGTGCAATTCATACAGGGATAGCGCGACGTTATCGACAACGACGATGGATGAATCAACAAAGTCGCGCGAACGTCACGTGGGGCTAATGAATGTATCAGGATATAAACACAATTCGTTGAATGGGCGTTTCTATTATGAAGTTATGGAAGGTATAAATATTCACTAATGAATATAGGATACGACACTCCAAATAGTACAAAACTACTTAGGAGATATTCGATACGTTTCAGTGAGAAGACGACATTGACTATTTTTGCATCTAGTTGAAAATCTCCATTTGGCATAGCGGTAGCGCATAATACGAATACGTGATGCGGTTAGCCAAACAAATTCGCGCCTGGTGTTATTACACGTGTGTAATATCACTTTTATGAAATGAATTACATATCGTCATAAAAATGTTTTCATGTGATAAATAGAGGATCTCAAATGAGTTTCAAATGAGTTTCCATGTTTCTGGCGAGGTGCATACATTTGCGGACGAGTTTCATAAATCTCATATCAAAGTGAAAAGAGATATTCTGTTTATCACATGACTTCAGCTCCAAACAGCATAACACGTGGAGATATCCAACTCGTTTCAATAAGCAGAAGCCATTGACTCTTATCGCATCTACTTGAAAATCTCCACAAGGAAAAGTAGTTTTAATCCTAGCAATACAATTATTATATATATGCCATATAACAGGTTCCTGTTCTTTTTAAACACTGTATACTACCAAACGGGAGCTCATTCTGACAATGGCAGTAATTTTAATGAGTCATTGACGCTTCAATTGACGTCTAAAACATGATGCCGTCAACGTCAAAATATCATTGCTTTGTCGCGCCATTACGGACATCATTTGGAACGTCTCTATTTTATTAATTTGACATAACGTTGGCGCATAATACGAATATGTAATTAGGGTGATGCGGCCAGTCACTCAAATGCGCTCCAGGAATTATTACACATGTGTCACAGCACATTTATTAAATTGGTTAAACACGGATTCACAAGGATTGCCCGTGATAAATACAATTAGAGGCAATCATTATCAGCCAATATTATAAGGTTTGATCATGTCCAGCCGTGTGCAAACGTTTGCTGTGGCCCGAGGTAACTGTTTGAACCCGCGGCCTGCGAACGTTTGCACACGGCTGGACATGATCAAACGTTATTGATACAATTCCAACAAAAAACTGATGTAATTTGAGCATTATATTCAGTATTTTCAGTACTTTGATAAATCGTCCCATTGACGTAGATACTTTTCGGTATTCATATTCCGGGGCCGCGTCATGAACGTCATGAAGTAGTGAAGTCATGAAGGCACTTCCGCGTAGTGACGTCATGAAGGCACTTCCATTACGCTCGGCCCCGGAATGAGCATTGTCTCAAGCCATATGCAAACAGCACGCGCTATATGTTTGCACATATGTGCAAACAACGGAAACCATGTAACAATGACCTTCACAATATGATGACGTCAACGTCAAAACAACGGTGTTTTGTCGCGCCATTAGGGACGTCAGTTTGAACGTCTTTGTTTTGTTCGTTTTGGCATAACGTTGGCGCATAATACGAATACGTAATTAGGGTGATGTGGTCAGCCAATCAAATTCGCTGCATGTGTTATTACACCTGTGTCATATCACATTTATGAAATGGGCTACAACACCTCATAACTGGGTTTAAAGGAGATAATTTCTAAACTGTAATAAATGGAGCTTAATACTTGGTAAACAGTTTCTTTATAACGAAATGTAGATACTGGAAATGAATTTCAATTTTAAATCCGACCCTTGGTATATGGATTATCTCCCAGTTTGGACGTAAATTGTTCGTACGTCCGTCCATCACGTTTCTTGTAAGAAGTCAAACTTTTGTAACCGTAATAGGTAGGGACTTAAAACTTGTGTGTACCTTCCTTCAATAATGGTGTGTAGACACGCAAAGTGAATTTCTATTTTTTATTTGACCCCCGGTCATGGATTATCCCCCGTTTTAGACTTAGAATTTCTCAATTTTGCCTTTAAGAAGTGAAACTGTTTTTACCGTAATAGCTAGGGACTTGCTCTTATAGCGTGTAGATGAGCAAAGTAAATTTCGATGTTTCATTCGACCCCCGGTCATGGATTAACTCCCACTTGTTTTACTTAGAATATTCCTTCATGGTGTGTAGATGCGCAAATTGAATTTCGATTTTTGATTTGACCCCCGATCATGGATTATCTCCCCCTTTTCGACTTAGCATTTGGGAAAAGTGTGTATATTGCGATGACGCGCCATCGACTGTGCTCAAGTTGTAATAACGTTTGTATTATTAAATCAATAAATGAAGCTTAACGCAATCGGTTCAAAACAGATATTTTGATAGACATTGAGCTAGCCATAAACCCGCCTACACCCCACCCCCCCCCCCCCGCCCCCCATGTGGGATTTTTGGCGAGTATGATTTTCGGATTCAGTAGCCTATTGTCTAACAATCACGGTTATCTGCGCTCAAAAAGCCGCAGGATGAACAAATGGCGGCCAGTTTTCAAGATGGCCGCCTAACATTATTATATTGTTTTTTTTAAAGACTGTTAACTTTCAGTCTGATCAATATTAACCGGGTAAATTGCTATAATGAAGCCACAATTTGAATGTAAAATGATTTATAATACATCTTACATTTAATAACATCACTAACTGGCAATATATTTCAAAATGGCTGCCGAAGTAGGCTGTTTTACAACATATTTTTTCGAATCATGTGCTGTTATGAACGATTACAGACATTCATAAAGTTAAAACACATGTAGCGAAATTGACAAGGGCGAAACCTGAACCAATTCACGATAGCCCATGCAATTCACTATCTGTTCTAGCACGCACCCTTCGTCCATACGCATATATAGCGAATTTGAGGCAATTGATAATAGAGGGGAAGTAACTATTGTAAGCAAATACTTAGTGTTGATATTTGGGATACAAATTCATGTTATACGGGGAAAACAAGGCCATCAAGCCTTCAATTGTTATCTAAAGTTATGTATGGTGTATTATTAGCTAGAGAATAAGTATGAACCAATTGGCCGACATGATTTGGACACCACTAAATTTAAATGTTTTTCTTCGTATATATACCAAATACCGCATTAAGTATGGGACGGACGTGTGTAATATAATTCCTGACATCGGGACTATTCTGAAGCCTCGCTTCGTTTAGTCCGGCATGAGTTATTCCTGCCATTGAGAAGGCATACATACTGTTATCAACATTTTTCAAATATTAATTTTGGCACAGAAATGCAAAGACTACATTGAAGCGATGTATTCGTATATTTGAAATCTGTAATGATGCTGTTATCCGAATGTTATGTAGGTGCATGTATATGCCAATCTGAACTATTACAAGTTGATTACAAAATTTAGTTTTTTGGTAATTTGACACAGCAGGTTTAGAGTAACACATGTGCTACAATGAAGAACTCTGAATGTTCAACACATGTTAGATAAAACAGGTTTGTATGCGTACATAGCAGCTGTCTGTCTATAGTGGGTATATTTGAAGCATATGCATGATTTTAGAAAGAGCATGAACCTTCAATTTCTTTGTTTATATACAAACTATTAATGGTATACAGGTTATCAAATGTCACTATTATGAAATCATGGTTCAATGTTGTAATGTCTCATGGAGCAGTATACGTGCATGTATTAACGCTTACACTGGTAATGGATGACGGTCATACGTAATGGAACACACACATTTCAATAGTTATACAATGTATAATCTTTTACTATATACATGATTTTATAAGTACGACTACACATTTCCTGTTCCTGCTGATGACTAGAGATGGGCTGAGGGAATATTATTGGAATACACGATACATAGTGTGTACATAGTTACATAGTGTGTACATTATGTGGAACCGGGATATACATGTATATATTAGAGTAGTGGCGAACCCCAATTTAAGGCCTTAGTTAAGGAGTAACCCCTCCCCATGGTAGAACAAATTGAAACAACATTTTTCTGAATGCTTTCGATATGTTGAGTCCGCAAAATCGTTCTTGTGGTTCCCGGAAATGGGAACATGACCTTCATTTTAGCATGTTTCCATGGTAACCCATTGGAATTATGCTGAAAAACAGTCGGGTACCTATTAATCGTTAATATGTCATATATTTTTTGGTTTTCATCATAATCTTCCACACATGGTGTCAAAATGACATACATTGATATTGCTATATGTGACCATAGCACAACTTGCTAACTTCTCTATATTTTGGGGCAGAAAATGCATTTGTTTCGCATTTTATAAAAACACGTTTACGTTCATCAGTTCTCTCTCAAACCATTGACGAATTGATAAGCACCCGGCCATACAGAATATATTTGTAATTGAAGGGCCTTGTATCGCCTGGTGCAGTGCGTACAACTGTACATGCACGTGCAGCATATGAATGCATACATTTATTATAGGGTGGTCAGTTATAAAAGTCATTTACGAGGGGTGCTAAATAATTAATTTCCCAACACATACATGATCTCAATAAATGAAATGACATTAATTTAAAAAATGTAAACCAATAGCATAATTAAAATAACAATTAAATTTAAGGATGTCACAATATTCATTGTTGGGTATATAGCTACATGGTTTGCTGGACACTGGACACATAGGTGGTCAAATTCGGTAGTGTACATGTATGTAGTGAGTGAATATCTACTGTGAGATACATGTTGACATTCCTGTGTATTGGTTTTTGAGTGGTCAAGCAGGTTACCTGTGTGTTTGGACATGTGCATTGTACATGAGTTGAAGTTGGGTCATTGTGGTCAGTGGACATTTCAATCTCGACTAGGCAACAACAATACTTGTATTAGAGACAGCAGACTGAGTTATCCAACTGTAAGTACATGTGAATTAGTTTTAGTGACATGTAGTTTGTGCGTGAATTGTGTGAATTGTGAATATGTATTTTTACTAAAATGTCATTAATATTCTCAAATATGCATTCGCCTAAGATTGTGAAATATTATACCAGACTTCACAGTAAATTAATTGTTCATTCATTGACACTTTAGTAGAGTGGCTAAGTGACAAATATCTGAGGATTGTTTTTTTAAAAGATATTTTCTTTTTGGACATACATTGTAATTCTGGAATTTTTGCTAGAAGATAGTTTTGTATTGTACAGGTGATTTTTGGGGGTGGCCGTGATACGGGCATGTGAGAGCAGCGAGGCGAGGAAGCGAGCCTGCGTGTGCCTTGTTGAGACCGTTTGTTCCTGGGCTAATATGTAAGAACTTTCCATTATTACGTTTCCATGAGTGGGGGACTATACTCTGAGGCCGGGACCTTACACTACCTGGGTGGACCATTACTTGTCCTGTGTGGACCATTACTTGTCCTGTGTGGACCATTACTTGTCCTGGGTGAACCAATACTCGACCTGTGTGGAACATTACGTGTCCTGTGTGGGCCGTGACTTATCCTGTGTGGACCATCCCTTGTCCTGAGGTGGCCGGGTGTATTATTGAGTACTATCGTCCTGTATATTCACACTCACTGACAATGGAATCTAGAGAGAAGTTAATGCAGTTGCTAATGTAACACGTATGAACTGTGTGGGGATTTAGACACTTATGTGGGGAATTAGACACATATGAACTGATGTGGGAAATTAGACATGTATGTGGGGAATTAGACAATTATGAACTGTGTGGGGATTTATACATTTATGTGGAGAATTAGACACTTATGAACTGATGGGGGCAATTAGACACTTATGAACTGGTGTGGGACTTAAGATACTTATGTGGGAAATTAGACACTTATGATCCTGTGTGGGAATTAGACATTTGTGAACAGTTGTGGGGTAGTTGACACTTGTAACATTATGTGGGGTAACGAGACACTTTGGAATTGTGTTATGAAATGATACACTCATAAGCGGGGTGGTTATTTGACATTATGTGTTTGGGTTGAAGTGTTGAGGGGTTCACTTGTGCTTGTGTGTAAAATAGTAATCATATTTTACTTGACGACGTGTTTTAACCATAATATACATGCTACACCTAATCCAACTGTGTTCACTAGTCTTAGCCATCAGATCCATCTGCCGACCTATCCAACGAACTCGTCAATTTGTGACAAATGGTGGCAGCGGTGGGATAGGTCATTGCTCGGAAAAGGTATATGGATATTGGCAATAGGACTATTGATATTAATTGGATTTAGGCTTGTAGGTGAAGGTTCATTGACGAGAAATATGGATTTTGAAAAGTTAATGGAACTTGGAAAGGGGTTTGGTTATCAACGGGATGAATTGCTAGCATTTATCGACAAGCGAGAGGAGCTTACACGTGAAAGAGATGAGAGAAATAGGGAGCGAGAGAGTAGGAAGGAATTAGCCTTGTCTGAGGAAAAACAAAAGCATTTCGAGTTAGAGTTGTCTAAAGAGCAGACTAGGTGCAAGTTAGAGCTGTTAGATAAGGAAATTGAACTTGAACGAGTTAGAAGTAGGGCATCAGGTGATAGTCTTTAGCAAATGATAATGCAGGTAATCACTCGTACAATAACGGCGATGGGGCAAAAATGAAATTACCCAGATTACCTCGCTTTCAAGAAGGAAAGGATAACTTAGATGCATACATTCAAAGGTTTGAGCGTTTTGCTGAAATGGCTGATTGGTCTGAAGATATATGGGCTGTGAATTTGAGTACATTGTTGAAGGGCAAAGCTTTAGAAGTTTATTCACGATTGTCTCCAACAAATGCAGCAGATTACAAAACTTTGAAGGACTCACTGTTGAAACGCTTTCAATTGACTGAAGAAGGATTCAGACATAAATTCAGAAACAGTAAACCTGAGTCTGGGGAAAGTAGTTCGCAATTTGTTGCACGGTTAGAAAATTATCTTGACAGATGGATGGAACTTGGGAATGCACCAAAAACTTATGATGGGCTAAGTGATCTGTTATTAAGGGGACAATTTATGATGGCAATGGGTAAGAATTTGGCTGTTTTTCTAAAAGAACGAAAACCTGAAACCGTTCATGAAATGTCGGTACTGGCAGAACAATACAACGAGGCTCATGGGGGGTTTGATTGCAGTAGCAAGTCGAATACAGGTAGAGACAGTCGCAATGTGAATCATTCCAGTAAATTTATTCCATCAGGAGTAGATCGCGTTCGTGAAGTGGGTAGGAAGTGCTATGGTTGTGGTAATCCAGGTCATATGGTTAGAGACTGTCCGGCTAAATTGATGGGTAGTGGATCAGGGTTTAAGCCATTTGATAAGTCAAGGGAAGGATGAAGTGGTCGAGGCCGAGGTCGAGGCAGGGGATATGGTAGGAATTTTGAGACAGGAAACTGTGTTGTAGAACAAGAGGAAAAAAGTCCAAGGTCATTGTTAGTTGTTTAATTCCAAATGAATCTACACTTGAACCTTGTTGCATTTCAGATTGTAAGGTGCACCTTCAGTGTGGCCATGAACTCCCTATTGTTAGTGCAGCCTGCAAGGCAAATGCAGACCGAAAACCGTTTAGTGGGATTCCAGTTTCAGAGGGTTATGTAGGACATACAAAGGTCAAGGTCCTTAGAGATAGTGGTTGTAATAGCGCAGTAGTGCGGAAAGATTTAGTGAATACACACGAGTTCACGGGGAGAACTCGTCTTTGTGTATTGGTTGATGGAACTGTTAGAAAGGTTGATGTGGTAGCAATTGATGTTGATACCCCTTACTTGGTTTGACAAATTGAGGCACTCTGCATGGAAAACCCGGTCTATGATCTCATATTGAGTAACATTCTTGGAGTTAGAAATCCTGGAGATCCTAATCCAGATTGGATTGGGCATGAACCACATTTTCAGATGAAGCCAACGGAAGCACTTATACAGGCGGTCGAAACTAGGGCACAGAGAGAACGGAATAAGTCTCGAACACCAAGTAAGTTACATGTTCCAGCACCTATTAGTGATATCGGAGTAGAGGATGTGAAGACGCATCAAAGCCAGGACCCTGCTCTAAAATCGGTTAGAGAGGCAGCGGTAAGTGGAAAACAGTCAATTGGTCGTGGGGGCAACACATCTCGATACCAGATCAAAGATGGATTGATCTATAGGGAATTCCAATCTCCAAAGGTAGAGAACGGTAAGATTTTCAGCCAGTTGGTAGTACCGACAGCTCTGAGAGCCCAGGTATTGAAGTTATCACACGACTCATTGTTCGCTGGACATCTAGGGGTAAAGAAAATGTCAGAAAAGATACTAACACATTTCCTTTGACCAGGACTCCATTCAGACATTATGCGTTAGTTTCGTTCGTGTGATGTGTGTCAGAAGACTTTTCCGAAAGGCAAGGTGAGTAAAGTTCACAATTGGCACAATGCCAATCATCGACACACCATTCAAACGTGTGGCTGTGGATTTAGTGGGGCCAATACATCCCAGAACAGACAAAGGTAATAAATACATGTTAACCTTGGTCGACTACGCCACAAGGTATCCGGAGGTGACTGCTTTGAAAAGTATTGAGGCCGAAACCGTAGCCCAAGCATTAGTGGAAATGTGTTCACGCATTGGTATTCCAAATGAAATCTTGACAGCTATGGGATCACAGTTCACTTCTGAGGTGATGAAAGAGGTAAGTAATCTTCTATCCATAAAACAGCTGACAACGACTCCATATCATCCCGCATGTAATGGATTGGTGGAGAGGTTTCATCAAACTCTCAAGCGCATGCTCCGTCGAATGTCTGAGGAAAGACCGACCAATTGGGACAGGTATATTGCGCCTTTATTATTTGCTTACAGGGAAGCACCACAAGAAAGTTTGGGATTTTCACCTTTTCAGTTGATCTATGGAAGGACAGTTCGAGGACCATTGACAATTCTGAGGGAGCTGTGGACGAAGGAGTTGGAGCAGACCGAAATTAAAACCACATACCAGTATGTTGTAGATCTGAGAGAGAGACTGGAAGGGACATGTAGGAGATAATGTACTTTTGTTATTGCCCACAGATCACAATAAACTGCTGATGCAGTGGAAGGGGCCATTTGAAGTTGTACAGAATGTGGGATCTGTGGACTATCGCGTGGACATTAAAGGTAAGTTGAAATTGTACCACGCAAACATGCTGAAACAATACATAGAGCGGGAACATGAAGCACCAGCGCAGACAGATTCTGGTGACAGAGGCATCATAGCGCAAGTATGTGTCGGAGTTATTGAGCCTGAAGTGGAAGACCGAGATGACACAAATAAGACAGTTTCAGGTAAGTTGTTGTTACCGAGATTCCAAGTCAAAGAATCGATACAAGACGTCCAGATTTCACCAGAGCTAGAGGTACAGCAGCAACTCGAGGTAAGACAACTGCTTAGAGAATTTTCAGATGTTCTGACCGATTTACCCGGAAGTACCGATGTAGTTGAACATTCTATTAGGCTTACAGCAGAAGAACCAGTTCGCTCTCGACCATATCCTGTAACACATTCCTTGAGAGATAGTATGCGATCAGAAGTCAAATCCATGCTAGGTATGGGGATCATAGAGCCATCAAATTCTTCGTATGCATCTCCAGTTGTGATGGTGAAGAAATCCGACGGAAGTTACAGATTCTGTTGTGATTTTCGTAAGTTAAACAAAATCAGTGAATTTGATTGTGAGCCCATGAGTAACCCGGAAGAAGTATTCGCCAGACTGAGCAAAAGTAAGTACTTTACGAAAATCGATCTCAGTAAAGGGTACTGGCAAATACCCGTACAAGAGTCCTGCAGACATTTAACGGCGTTTATTACATCAGAAGGTCTGTATCAGTTCAAAAAGATGCCATTTGGTTTAGTTGGGCGTCAGCTTGTTTTTGTAGGATGATGAGAAAAGTTCTACATGGGATGAACAAAATTGAAAACCTTTGTCGACGACATTCTAGTTCACACGGAAACATGGCAGCAACATGTACAGGTACTCACAGACTTGTTTTCCAGGTTGCGTCAAGCGAAGTTGACAGCAAGGCCAACAAAATGTTTTGATCAACTTATGCTATGTGTGGGACAGTATTTTTATTCCAAACTAAAAAAATATTAAGTTTCACAAAGTGTGCTTCCTGGTACTGAAATAGCGAACGGAAATGCTTTACCAACTTATCTCCTCTCTTCATCATAGTCAATGGTATTACAATGTATACAGTATAAGAAAACACACGGTCATTGGCCTTCGATTGAATAAAATGGTGCGGGTCGTGTGGTATATGGCATTTGGAGTCAATAAAGCGAAATTAAAAGGAACAATGAATATCTTCGACATCATCAGCAACAACCTGTGAGACAATGTTTCTTTAAAATACGTTAGGACATCTCTTTTTTCATATATCATCAGTTGGGTCTCTGTAGAGTTCACATCATTAGCAAGTTAATCCTTCATACTTTCCTTTCACCTGCAGTTTCAGTAATAAACGAAAGTCAGTGATTAAGCTTAAGTGATTGATACAATTGTCATTCAACAATGACACATGCCCTTTTGTACGATAATAAAGTCAGTCAAATGATGTTCAGTCAAAATGCAGAATATATCATAGTTGAATGCCAGTCCACGTGTACATGCATTTTATTATTTTAATGCATAAACTTGACTTACGTAGGTACATATGTCCTATGTTTGTATAACTGGGATCAAGTGAACAATGTTCTCGAGCTATATATATATAGCACTGTTTTTGAGACGTGATGAAATATGCCACTTCATGAGTGGGTGTAGGTCTATAACAGTTTTCTGTTATTTATTGAACGCCCCTCATTTATGTCCTATGTTTGTCTTTCCACGTGCTAAACTGTACGTAAACAGAAATATACTGACGACTACGTGTGGAGATTCACCAGGTAAGATTTTATTCTACATTATAGTTTAGACATTTCTGCCGCCCGTCTGTATATATATCTTTGTCTACGACATTCGACACCATTTTTTATTACATATGCGTTGCGTCACTGGCACAGAGAAGGACCTTGCAGCATTTGTACGTCAAATATATGTACCTTTATCATCATTCACCATCCAAATTAGCGTTTTATGTTCTACATGTAATCATTCCGCTGATCGCAATACATCAACAACTGCTACATCGATGACACATAGTAAATAGTATTGATCGAATGGCGACCAACATATGCAATGAATGATCAAACTGCGCGGATGCGTAGACTGATCTGGGCTACGCACGCCATTGTAAGACCTCAGACAAACAATAGAGTCGATGTGTAACAAGTATTACATGTAAAATGGTCACTGTAAATTCAGTGGGCCGGGAATAGTTAAAACTACTTTCAAATTGCATTTTCATTGCATCATCTGCTGTAGACATTGCAAACACTAGTAAGTACAATTCTGCCCTCCCAAGTCGAACTGCAGTATCTGTTAAACTGCTGTATCTGCACTATGAAGCTATGCTATGCTATCCTGACCCTGTGCAATCATCCCCAGGTGGGGATGATTGCATAGGGTCAGCATAGCATCATAGTGCAGATACTGCAGTTTAACAGATACTGCAGTTTGACTTTGGATGATTGCACAGGGTCAGCATTGCATCATAGTACATATACTGCAGTTTAACATATACTGCAGTTTGACTTAGGAGGGCAGAATTACCATTGATACAATTAGTAGACACCGAGAGAGATCTGCATTCTGAGACACATAGTTGTTACCTTCACTAAGTAAATGTGAAGCGGACAGATTGACGGACGAACACTCGGACAAACTGTATCCGAAGTGCGCACGGATCGCTATTAGTAGAGCCACAGTAGTTGCATATGCATTTAAACCATGTATAGTAACATAAATGAAATTCATCACATGTAAAATTCACATTGCAAAATTTGTGGGTGGGGACTGGTAACAAATACTTTGTTTTTAACATTGTATCATCGACTGCTGGCATCAGATAATCGGCATATATGCAAGTAACATGTCTAATGAACACTACTAGGTACCGTTGACACAGAGAAAATACAAAAGTACCATCATGGGGGTGGTCCATTTCTGGCTGACGGCCTATGACGTTTGTGATAATTATGACGGAATAAAACGAAACTTACAGCAAAATCACACAAGTTTTTACGACATCTACTAATCACAAAATTTCACATTAATAATGTTTTCTTGTAAACAATTATTGGATTTACATTGATTGGACATAGGCTGTATATGCAGCCTATGTTCAATAAATATAAATCCACCAATTTACATTTCCAGACGATCCTAAATTTGCACTTACGAACATTTTAGTCTTACAACGTTTAGTGAAACGGCACCCTGACCTTCAACACATTGCAACAGAACATTTGATAAATATACTAGTAAATGGTTTACAAGACCATTGCATGGATCCTGCATTGGTGGCTGATCACACAGATCATACGTTTGTACGAAATACGTGGTTGTACTATACCTGATTCTAGATCTCTGGAGAATCTGTACAGAAAGTACAGGCTGAACAGATAACCGATAGAGAGTGGATAGTAGGAGAGCACGGCTGTCACTGGTCGCCATATCTGAAAAAAGTACATGTACATGTATATAGTTATGTTATGGTCATTCGGGGAATAGTCAAAAATGTTGCCCCGGGGACAGTTTCACTAAACTTTGTACGACAAAAATGTTCGTAGGATCGTCTGGAAATTTCAAAGGAAGAATTTACATGTATTGAACAAAGGCTACATATAAATGTAAATTTACTATCATAATGTTGCACTTACGAACATTTTAGTCGTACGAAGTTTAGTGAAACCGGTCACAGATGTCTTGCGTCGGCAATCGTGCGCAACCTATCAAATTCGCCGCCAATGTGACCAACCAGCCTACCCAGCCAAATTGAGTGTATATCGTTTTAGCGTGCACTTTACACACTGACGGCCGTATATATCAATTGCATGGTATTTACCAGTGCGGACTGGGGCCCGTTTCACTAAACTTCGTACGACTTAAAATGTTCGTAAGTGCAAATTTAGGATCGGCTGGAAATGTCAATTGATGGATTTACATGTATTGAACATATGCTGCATATGCTCAATAAATGTAAATCCAATAATTGCTAATGTGATATTTACAGACTATCAAAATGTAGCACTTACTAACATTTTAGTCGTACGAAGTTTAGTGAAACGGGCCCCTGGCTTTTACGTGTACATCAAGGATTTAGGGTTACATTATGTAATATGGCTCTGTGGTTTGCATTGAGGAATCCTATTATAATACGGGCGACTCTTTGTCGCCCGCTTTATTTTGTTACGCGTATATGAAAACTTACCATTCTCCAAGCAGGAGGTGTTTTTACGACACGTGGTATTACTAATACGGGCGACGAATAATTTGGCCCGAAGGGCCAACTGCTTCTAAACAAAATGTAGATAACATCGGAAAGTATACATAATATAGCTTACGAAGTTACTGCATTTCAAAATTGTGTTGTCGTTAGGAAGACTAAAGTCCCCCGAGAGACGCTTGAAAATATGCGTTTCAAATGATCGGAGTAGAAATGCCTTAAATGCGCATTGGAATATTTCATGGGAAAAAAAAGAAAAACAATTTGCAACGAAATGGAGTTTCATTATTCCGTATTTATTTTAACACCTTACTCTCTCCCACACCCATGTCTCTGTCTGTCTGTCTCTGTCTGTTTGTCTGTCACTCTATCTCTTTCACTCTCTCCCACATCCATGTCTCTCTCTCTCTATCTCCTCTCTCTCTCTCTCTCTCTCTCTCTCTCTCTCTCGCTCTCTCTCTCTCTCTCTCTCTCTCTATCTTCTCTCTGTCTGTCTGACTCTCTCTGTCTGTCTCTCTCCCTATCTGTCCCTCTCTCTATCTTTCTGTCATTCTCTCTCTCTCTATCTTTATGTCTGTATGTCTGTCTGTCTGTATGTATGTATGTCTCTCTCTCTATCTCGCTCTCTGTCTGTCTATGTCTCTCTGTGTGTCTCTTTCTCTACCATTACATAGAAGCCACAATATATCTCTCCCCCGCACCCCCACCCACCTTCTCTCAACATCATTAGACAGAAACCTTAATATTTCTCTCTGTATCTTTCAACATCGTTAGATAGAAGCACACTATATATCTCTCAATATCATTGGATAGAAAGCGCACATGTTGTGATTTTGTTTACAAGACAAAGTCAAGCGAACCATGATACTCTGTGGACATGACTAACAGAAACAAGTATGCATTGTAACTGCTGTTTTATTGCGCCTGCTCGGTTGTGTCACGGCCTGTGCTGTATTCACAGTTCAAGACACAAGTACCTCTTACCAACAGCTTAAGTGAAGCTGTATGTAAAACGGACAAAACTAATACGAAAAATGGTCAAAATGTGCTCAAAGACCACCAGGGATCGAGAAAATAATAGCATCACTGGAAGGACACACCTGGAGAATTTATATAGCCGCCACGCTGCACTTAGCTTCGCTGATGTGAGTTTAAAAATACAAGACATAGTCTAGAGATCCGGGATAATTGGGGAACACGACTACCAGAACAAAGTATGCATGGCAAGTGTGCGTCTAGTGCACCTGGTGCTGTAGTCCAGGATACAAACACATCTGACACAGCACTGGGTTAATCAAACTAGATGGCCGCGGCCTGCATGTCGCGCCTTGTGGCGAGGTATGGACACTAAAAAAAAGATATAGTATAAGGAAAAAGTTAACCAAAAAACTTAACCAAAAACTTTAACCAAAAAACTTGACCAAAAAACTTAACCAAAAACTTTAACCAAAAAACTTAACCAAAAACTTCACAATAATTTGACCTTGACATTGGGCACAGGGGCCGCACGGGAGTGGGGTAGAATGAAAATACAGATGATGATAAACACCCATGTGAAGTTTCAAGGTAATGGGCAAAGCCGTTGCAGAGATATAGTATAACGAAAAACTTTAACCAAAACACTTAACCAAAAAACTTAACCAAAAACTTCAAAGTAATTTGACCTTGACATTGGGCACAGGGGCCGCACGGGAGGGGGGTGGTATGAAAATATAGATGATGATAAACACCCATGTGAAGTTTCAAGGTAATGGGCAAAGCAGTTGCAGAGACATAGTGTAACGAAAAACTTTAACCAAAAAACTTAACCAAAAAACTTGACCAAAAACTTTAACCAAAAAACTTAACCAAAAACTTCAAAGTAATTTGACCTTGACATTGGGCACAGGGGCCTCACGGGAGGGGGGTAGAATGAAAATATAGATGATGATAAACACCCATGTGAAGTTTCAAGGTAATGGGCAAAGCAGTTGCAGAGATATAGTATAACAAAAAACTTTAGCCAAAAAACTTAACCAAAAACTTTAACCAAAAAACTTAACCAAAAACTTCAAAGTAATTTGACCTTGACATTGGGCACAGGGGCCGCACGGGAGGGGGGTAAAATGAAAATATAGATGATGATAAACACCCATGTGAAGTTTCAAGGTAATGGGCAAAGCAGTTGCAGAGATATAGTATAACGAAAAACTTTAACGAAAAACTTGAACCAAAAAACTTAACCAAAAACTTTAACCAAAGAACTTAACCAAAAACTTTAACCAAAAAACTTAATCAAACAACTTCACCAAAAACTTTAACCGGACACACGTGAATGAAAATATAGATGATGATAAACACCCATATGAAGTTGCAAGGTAATGGGCAAAGCAGTTGCAGATATATAGTATAACAAAAGACTTTAACCAAAAAACTTAACCAAAAAGTTTAACCAAAAAACTTAACCAAAAACTTCAAAGTAATTTGACCTTGACATTGGGCACAGGGGCCGCTCGGGAGGGGGGTAGAATGAAAATATAGATGATGATAAACACCCATGTGAAGTTTCAAGGTAATGGGCAAAGCAGTTGCAGAGATATAGTATAACGAAAAACTTTAACCAAAAACTTTAACCAAAAAACTTAACCAAAAAAACTTAACCAAAAACTTTAACCAAAGAACTTAATTAACAAAAACAAAAACTTTAACCAAAAAACTTAACCAAACAACTTAACCAAAAACTTTAACCGGACACACGTACGTACGTACGTACGTACGCCAAAGTGCCGACTATATCGCGCTTTCCGGAAGCGGGCGCGACAAAAAGTAAATGTAAAACTTAACACAATTCATACCAAAAATGGACAAAATGTGTATAACTCTCGAAGTGACAGTCGTGCTCAATGACGATTGAGATTGCGAAAATTGGGAATAATATCACTGAAGATTCTTAGCCTTGTTATATTTTCTTAAAATGATCGTAGATGTACTAATACAGTTTCTATTATGCTTTGTTTTTGCCAGTATACTGATATACCCTCAATACTGAGGCTTATCACTAGTGGATCATATTTGTATTCATAATATTCATAAGTACATGTACATACAATCAAATACAATCGATGTTCCTGGTATTTAGCCGGTACCCATTTACATCTGGGTGGGCTGAAGCAGTGTGGATAAAGTGTATTGCTCAAGGACACAACGCATGCGAGGCTCGAACCCACGATCGTAAGATCAGCAGACCGATGCCTCAGACCGCTCGACCACGCGCTCCACTATGCCTAGGCTATTAATGTACTATATATGAAACAGAAATATCTAAATTGTATCACTGGTTCAAATAAGAGAAGTGCGTCAATGACACCATTTAATTATAATAGAGAAGTTGTAACACCGTGGTAGTTGCGCGGAAAGTAGTTCTGCAATACTACAATATACTACGGTACCGTTTATAGCATACTAACATCATGGTAAAGCTATCAATTGGTAAATTTAGTTTCATATACTAACGTCGTCCGTCACAGGTAGTGCCTATTTCATATTATCAATATTTATTATATACCTACCCATGAAATACATAGTTATACGATGTAAATAAAAGTCATATGTTCTCATCGATGAAATAAACAACTTCCGGTGAAAATAAGACTACTTCCGCTATCTGTATTCATAACGCGCATCTGCAATGCCGGACTGCAAATAGGCTGCAAATACACATTCATTACCGTATACAGTCTAACAAAACTGCTAATTTCTATGGAGTGGTATATAATAAATAGAATATTCATATTTTTGCAACAAATATGACATATATGTTCATCTCGTGGTGTGAAATGTCCATATTTCTCGATATTTACTCCATCATTTCTGAAGCAATTGGGTATTTCAAAATGTTAAATGGGGTAAAATAAATCACACTAATGTTTACACATCAACAGACAGCACTTATTGAATAGTTTGCTTCAAAATAAAAACATGTCTTGGTATTTCATTAGAATTGTTTGTCTCCTTGGAGACAATTCTAATGAAATATCAAGATGTGTTTTCCTGGAAAATAAGAAAAATATGCTACATTTGTGGTCTGTTTATTGTTTTCTGCAGCATGATAAAGGTACCAAAAATTTTGTATTGCTTTTTGATACTCGCTACTTCTGATTTCAATTGGGTTTTTGGCAATTTTAATTGGGTATTTAAGCAAATATGCAGCTTATCTGGAGCGCTGCGTACATGTATTGCTTTTCGTGACGAAATATTGACATTATATTACTTTCTTGTCAAAAGCCTTACCTGGAATTTGTAGAGGACCAAATCAAATGACAGTACGACATAATATGGATCGATTATATGAAATCTTGTTAGCAGTGGCAGCACGACAGAGCCCGTGAACCAGTATCTAGTGATGTCTGGAATCCCGCGGTACCAGACGCCGATGTCATTTGACGCCATGGTGGATGTACCTACGACATATAATGAGACACGCCATGGGATTTTGTTTATAAAGTTTACAATATTTTTTATAAATTAAGTCAAAAATTGACAAACTTATCTGATTACATGCGGAACACGACACACAATTTGTTTAGCATGATCCCGCGATCCGACGCGCAGCCACATCCGCGATCTGCGCATCTGTAGCCGATTTCACCAACATTGCAAAGTATACTTTAGTAGCAAAGTATACTTTGAGGGAGAAATTTTCAATTTTTTGAAAAATTTATTAATTTTTATTATACTGAATTTATTACATTATCACAGCCATTTAATGGCTGTGATAATGTAATAAATTCAGTATAATAATTCTGCATACTTTTAATCATGAAATATATGCATTTGTTAGTTCTATATGAAATAATGCATTTTAGGAAAAATAAGTGATTACTCCCTCAAAGTATACTTTGCTAGTAAAGTATACTTTGCAATGTTGATGAAATAGGCTACTGATCGCGAGATACTGATACAGGTGTGTGTCGTGGTTACGCGATTTGACGTACAGCCTAGGCTCGCGCGACGTCGTTACGTCCGGCTCATAACATCCGGTTTACTACTACAATATGGACGTCACATAGGACTGCCAATACAGTTTCACACTATTTTGATAAATACGATGTGGTCGAAAATTTAATAACAAGAGTGACTTTAAAACAACTCATATAATTATTTATTGATTTCTCTGAGTATTGATTCGAATAGCCCAAATTAGGCTGGGTCTAAAACCAACGTTGAAACGCCTGTTCATTATTCGGCGATAGGCTATAGTCTAGTCATGCACCAATAGGATATAGTTTAACCTACGTTTTTGTAATCCACGCTCTGTCTAGCTAAGGAATGTTGTTGTGCCCAGAATGAAATATTGTACCATGTGGCGGCCATCTTTGTTTTTCGACAAAAGCTAAACGTCAGTATAACTTTTGAACCAGACATCACAGAGAGACAACTGATACCATTATTCAGTATGATGTTCACATAGGGAATCAACTGAAGCATTATTATCATGATCAAAGGAACAAGAAACTTCAAACGTCAACAAATATGAATGAATCGGCATAGTTCTACTCAAACATTAAATTCAAAACACGGAAAGTAGCCAACACGATGCTCATTTTCAGTTTGCCATATTGCTATACATCATAGTGAATATAATAATCTCATTCTCTACGTCGTCTTCCCCCAACTCTTCTACAGACATCACTTTGCTGGAAACGCCTGTAGATGAGAGAAGGTGGGAGAAATTGTTCACATGACCAAACCGGCTCATCTGTCTTCTCCCAGCCTTGTACATGATCATATAGCTTGAGACTCATGCATATCGCGTTGTAAACTCGCGTGAAGTCGGTAATGTGGTGGTTCACAAGGTCTATGTGTAGAATAAGATTGTCCCTGCAATGTGGGAGACGGGAGGGATACACTTTCCATTTTGCCGTCAGCTGCCCGTTATTGCCGACCATCTTTATTTTGCAGCTTGACGCTGTGGACTGCATTTACAGATTTCTCCCGGGCGGACCCATATATCAGGCAAGTACATGCCCTGATGTCATCTGTCACATTCGCATGTACTGACCTGAGGCCCGTTTCACTAAACTTCATACGAATAAAATGTTCGTAAGTGCAAATTTAGGATCGTTTGTAAATTTCAATTGATGGATTTGCATTTGTATTGAACATTGGCCGCATATGCAGCCTATGCTCAATAAATGTAAATCCAAAACTAGTTTACATGAAAACAATGTTAACAAATGTACAGACTATCGTAATATTGCACTTATGAACATTTTAGTCGTACGACGTTTAGTGAAGCGGGGCCCCAGGCACGTAAATGCCCTGATGTCATCCACCACATTCGCATTTACTGACAAGATCGCTTAGTCTGATTCCCGAATATTAGTCTTTTACAGCTAACCATTTCCCAGTCACCGAGCTGGGGGCCGTTTCACTAAACTTCATACGACTAAAATGTTCGTAAGTGCAAATTTAGGATCGTCTGGAAATTTCAATTGATGGATTTAGATTTATTGAACATATGCTGCTATATGCAGCCTATGCTCAATAAATGTAAATCCAACAATTGCTTACAAGAAAACATTGTTAATGTGAAAATTGCAGACTATCGAAATGTTGATTTTAGTCGTACGAGGTTTAGTGAAACGGGCCCCGGGTTTGTAGGCTAAAACGTGGACTACATTGAGTAGTTAGGCTCGCCATAGGCGAAGAAAATGTATCTACCATAATTATCTCCATTGTATATATTTAAGAGGGCCATGTTGGTGTCCTTACGGAATAATGCAGCATGAGGAGAATGCGGGTATGGTCTACAACACTCCGGCATGCACTTCGCCTTCATAGGACGCATACGGCACAAGGATGGCGAGCGTGTGAGAGTCCTGCAAAGCGAGGCCGTTGTCTCTTTATTACTCGTCTATACCAGATCAAACAAGACCACAGGATGTTTCACATCAACTTTCTCCCCCTTAACGAATCGCTGATTTAACAGTTGCCATGCTATTGCTTCATTGACTATTTTAAGACAGAAACTGGCTTAGTAGTATATAAGAGTCACAATGATACCATCACCTCTGGAAGGCACCGGCTACGCGCGGCACCTTCCACCGCATGATGGTATCATTTGTGACTCTTATATACTACTACCGCGAGACCATATATTTATGACATGAGAAGATACACCCTATTAGAGATAAAAATCCCTATGTTATACTCAGTATATATACAGTCTATTGGCGTTATGTCGACATTGCTTATATCGATATACCTGCTTATGTCGATGTACGCTCGTGGTCCCGGCCGAACTGCTATATAAACTCATACATTTCATACCTGATATATCGATATCGGAAATGTCGACATTTCGTTTATATCGATGTGGAAAACAAGTCCCGATGGTATAATTCCTACACATTTGTATACTGTTATGTCGATATGCAATTTGAACAGCGGGCGTCGTAAAGTCTGGTCAAACTTGATTGGCACAGGTAAGTTTTTCACACATTCAAAGTGATCAAAACATGCCGCCGGTAACCGTGTTACAATCGCGGAATTACTCTTGTTAATTGCCAATTTATTTTCGGGACATGAATCGAGCCATTTAAACGTGTCTGTGGTGAGGCCAACTCAGTCGTCTTGGACAGCGACGCTATGGAAGCATGGCGGACGAAATTACATACCATTCTCCAAGACTATAGCCCTGACGACATATACAACGCCGATGAAACGGGCATCTTCCCCGCCATAAATAGCCAACATGCAGTACATGGGTCCGAAGTTGTACTGGAACGAGTTTATTGAAAAGTCCGAATCGGTACGTGGGCGTCTTGTATTTTTTTACAAGACACAAATGTACCGATTCGAACATTTCACTATTCGCGCCCCTGTGACACGCCCCTGTGATATGCAGTACAATAACCCGTCAATGTCACGTGACTCACGACTGGTGGTGGTTGCTTGGTCACAAGCAATATGATGCTATTTATAGAATATCTCCACTCGATCACATCACGTGATCGCCGGAAAAACAATGTTGCAAATTGTTGCGACCAATAAAACATGGAAATAATAACATGTCAACACTAAACACATGCAGTGCGTGTAAGAGTATTTTATTGTGTATTAATTAGAAGAATAAACAATAATAATATTGATACGTTGATAATCTATATTTTACGACAACCGTATGCCGGCACGAAACACAGGAAATTGACACATACTTATCAGATTATACACGAGTGTTAAATGTACCGAATGTTTGGGGTGAATATTGATATTTTTTTATGTCGAACTACGTTTATGTCGACGTCATTCTCTGTCTCCCATCGATATCGACATAACGCGAGTCGACTGTATAACATAATGGTTCTAGTTAAGTGTGCGTTGTTGAAGACAGGTAGTCACGAGAGATGTTTTCGCACCGGTATTTACGAATATTGCAAACATCACCGTGCATGGATGCGAAGAGGTTCCGTTTCACCTCGCCCATGTCGGCATTGTGGGGTAGGGACCAAAGCCGAGTCATTGCTATGTCCACCATGCGGTGGCACTCAGGCTACTCATCGAATGGCTAACAAGGGATTACGTGCTCGCAAGTATTATCGTTTAGTAATAATTCAAATCGGAAAGTCAGTTAGAAAGATAGAATCGATCTAATAAGTCACGGTGTTCCTACAGCATTAAAACAATGTAAAAAAAACATTATCAAACTAATTTTATAAAATTTGAAAATTGAACAGAAAAAACAAGTACCAATATTATTAGAGAAAATGGATAATACAATACAATTTGAATTGCAAATTTTTAATGACTGTGTTGAAGAAGTTTACGAAACTTACGGGGGTTATAATCCTGTATATAAATTCTAAAAAATGAGAACACTAGGTGATATCGAATACATGAAATACCAGCGTAATTTATTACGCTCCGATAAAAACGTTACATTTTCAATATTATACCGGCAATTATGTCAACTATACAAGAGGCAAATACAAACATTAAGACGGATAATGCGTATCGGATATGAAACTAAGGTGTATTATACAAAAAAATTAAAACCCAACGATTCGTTTACGAATGTACATTTTTACGATATCGCTTATAAAGATATTGAAAAATTATTATTGAAAAAAAAACAACTACTAATTAATTTATAGCCGAGTGTGTTTTCCTTATCGAAGGTATGTAAACGGGCTATCTGAAATTATTTTTCATCAACCTCGAGCGGTCTTATAGGAACGCCGTTGTCATACTTTGAGTGTATTTTTCCTTATCGATGGTATGTAAACTGGCAATCTGAATTTATCTATTTTATCAACCTCGAGCGGTCGGATAGGAATGCCGTTGTCATGCAGTTGTTTACCATAGCGACCACATTTGTAGGGATAGAAATAAATAAATAAAAAATGTTTAGCTCCCACCGAGGCTCGAACCCACGACCCTCGTCTCTATACATTATCGCCTTAACCCACACGACCACGAAGGCTGTTATGATAAACATTACCTTGTGTTGTACAAGTATCGATTTACGACAATGTTTCAATTACACGGGTTATGAACCATGCGTAAATTGATAGCCGAGGTAAACAGACAGTTATTTATAGCCGAGTGTATCAATTTACACAGGCGATTACAGTGTAATCTTCGACTGAATTTGTTATGCGATTACGGCGTAATTCTCAGTGAAAAACACATGTTGTATAGGTATGTAAATTTGTTTACTGCACCAATATAAGAAAATTAATTATTTTTCTTATATTGGTGCTGTAACATTTCTTCCGACTTTATCTCCAAGTTTTTCCCTAAATTTATCCCAATCAGTACACTCAATTTTGGGCATGGTGGCGCGCGCCTTGATTCTTATATCATTTTTTAATTGTTCATATCTCCCCATTTCTTCCACCACGGATTCAACCTGGCGAGAACAGATATTCTATCATGTTTTCTACATTTTTTCTCGAGTTTTCCACCCGACGCCCTAATTACCATACACAACAACCCAGAAACGGCCGACACCGCACATAAAATCCCCGCTACAGGAACCGTTATAATGGTGGATATAGTTGCAGCTGTCCCCGCCCCATACAACACAGAAACACTCGCTAGAGCCGTGCTAGATGCTTCAGCCATGTTCACCGCGCGTCTATATTTGTTAGCGTTTCTTTTTCTATTTGTATATTCTCTAACTAAAATATCCTGCATAGCGACGATATTATTCAACCTAAAATCTGAACTTCTTTCGTTAATTGTACACAGTGTTGATGGAGTGGTATTGATAATTGGAAGCGGTGATTCGTTCATGATTTTCAATATATTAGTATTTACAAAATAAGTTCAATTAACAATGAGACAATAGTGGAAGAACTCTCTGGGTCACCGATTTTCGTAACAAAGTTAATAACACTACCTTGGGAAAGTCTAATTCGATCATCACCGGCGAACGCAACAATCGTCGAACTATCTCCAGAGATTTTAGTGACTCCAACCACCCGTTCTTCCACATCTACTACAATATTTATCGCGACCGCGCCAACAGGTTTACCACTACCATTAACCGAGCAGACCGCCATTCGGATAACTTCACCTGCAGCTGTCATAGTGTATCCCCCACATTTATTACTCGCTTTGGCACCGAACGAATATTCATAGTGCCCCTCAACCAATGGGCCCCGCTTCTCAGCCCAAACTGTTATGGCACGTTTTAGCGTTTTCATTGTTCGCACTATTCCGGCAAGCGCACTGTTTGCGGTATATGCCTCAGTACGAATCTTATAAGAGGCCTCCTCAAGAGCTTTGGTCGCGGCTATACGATCATGTTTCAGTTTATCGGAAACTTCAATTATCTTTCCGTCTAGTTCGGTAAGTGCCGCTTCTCTGCTGAGAGAGTCCTCTAAACGCAACGCATCATAAGCCTCCGTAATGGTCGCCTGGTGGCCTCCTTCTAGGGCTTTCTCAACACCCGACCGGGCCTCTTTTTGAAATTCGGTTATTTTCCCCGTCTAGTTTCAGCAACCGCCGCTTCTCTGATGAGAGAGTCCTCTGAGCGCAACCACCCTATAAACCTCCGTAAGGTCCGCCTGGTGGTCTTCTCGGGCTTTCTCAATACCCGTTCGGACCCCCTCAACCCCCAACCGGGCCTCTTTTCGAAATTTGGTTATTTTTTTGTCTAGTTCAGTAAGTGCCGCTTCTCTGTTGATGAGAGTCCTCTGAGCGCAACGCCCCATAAGCCTCCGCAATGGCCTCCTTGTGGTCTTCTCGGACCCCCTCAACCCCCGACCTGGTCTCTTTCAGAAATTCGGCTATTATCCCGTCTAGTTCGGTAAGTGTAGCTTCTCTGTTGAGAGAGTCCTCTAAGCGCAACGCATCATAAGCCTCCGCAAGGGCCTCCGCAAGGTTCGACTGGTGGTCTTCTCGGACTTTATCAATAGCCGACTGGGTCTCTTTTCGAAATTTGGTTATTTTTTTATCTAGTTCGGCAACCGCCGCTTCTCTGACGAGAGAGTCCTCTGAGCGCAACACCTCATAAGCCTCAGTAAGGTCCGCCTGGTGGTCTTCTCGGGCTTTCTCAATACCCGACGTGGCCTCTTTTCGAAATTTGGTTATTTTTTTGTCTAGTTCGGTAAGTGCCGCTTCTCTGATGAGAGAGTCCTCTAAGCGCAACGTATCATAACCCTCCGTAAGGGCCGCCTGGCGGTCTTCTCGGACTTTATCAATATCCGACCTGGTCTCTTTTCGAAATTTTGTTATTTTCCCGTCTAGTTCGGTAAGTGTCGCTTCACTGATGAGAGTGTCCTTTAAGAGCAACGCATCATAAGCCTCCGTAAGGTCCGCCTGGTGGTCTTCTCGGACTTTATTTTTTCACCTAGTTCGTTTAGTTCCGTATGCGTTTCTTCACGACTTTTTGTATTCACAGCCAGGGCATATTCTCTAAGTTGTGATAGTAGACTCTTGTGAATCTCGTCAGTGGCCACCGATATAGTTCTATTGATCAAGGCCTTTGTTGTTTGGGTAGTTAAAAGTCGCCCTCTGTCGGGATGAATCCCCCTTCTGTCGGTTCCAAATTCTTTGAATTTGTCACCCAATCGGAAGAACTACCTGGTCCGTATATACTCATTTTCAATAATGTTGATAATATTTATTACGAACATGCGTTTAATTCTAAATAATTTTCTTAAAATTAATTAATTTGAAATTTCTAGGACGACCGAAATCGGGTAATCGTTCTTCAACTCTCGCCCTTTATCATCAAGAATAGAAATCTTCAACTCGTGGATGTGTCCCGATTCCAAAACTTTCATCTCAGGGTGTGGGAAGTCTAAGGTCAGGGTCTCACCAAAGAAACAGTCGCTGGCGGGTACGGTTTTCAGTAATGTGCTGGGAGTGCCGTCTACCGTGTTGTACGATGTGTTCACCCGATCCAGGTGCACCCCGAGAGTTTTCGTGACGGGCGAAGAAGTTTACTGGGGTCGTGCCGACGTGCTCGCCAGGATCAAACACTCCGTCATCGTTGTAAGGGTATGTTATTTTAAATCCTAACAGTGAGCCCAACCCCGGTGAGATCCTTAAACGCCTATCAACGGTCAATGTCGTGAGCCCCGTGGCTTTCGAGATTGCGAGAGTGACTATACCAGGAATCTTCTCCGCGACAAAAGATTGGAGATCTCCGAAACTCCAAAGACCCTGAGGTACTATAGCATCTGGAGTTCTACGAAATCCTGAGGTCACTGGCGCCTCTATGCGGTAGTTTCCGAAAGCCACAGGGCTTACACCCTCGACTTCTGATGTGAAAAACTCGAGCGTTTCAACGTTTTTCCACCCGACCGTGAACGTGATTGATCTGAGGCCTACCCGGTGTTGTCCGCAGCAGTTGTCTATTAATTTTTGAAGTTCACAACTCCCTTTTTGAACATTAGTGATAGTAGCAAACAGAATAATATCTTTCAATGGATACAAAAGCATTTAGCTTTAATTCTAATGCAAAGTACGCGGTCGGAGGTAAATACACGCAAAAAGACGTTGTTAACCCCCTTGTACACCCAACCGTAACGGTTAGACCGGACAGTGGCTTTGCCACCAATTTCCCTAACACGTTTGAGAAATATGTAGTTCCAAAGACTACTAGTCAAGATGTATTACTAAGATGGGAGTTTTCCCATATGAACTTCTGGCAGAACCAGCTAAATTTCGCTGTATGGTGCGCAACGGCCGGATGCGGAGTTTCGCATCAAGACCATTTGACATCCGAGAATATCATGCTCCGAAGTGTCTACAACTTTCACGTGTATTACACAATTAGGAGGATTCTCAAAGAACTAGGTATTCCACTGCCTCAAGACGATGGCTGGTTCCAATTTCCAGCGCATACGACCGTAAGGCGTTCGAAAGATTGTGTAGCGAATTTGGGGTATCAAAAGACGCCGACTGGAGACAGAAAGTATACACCCCGACCAACAGTTTAGGGTTAGTTCACCTTAAAGGCTTAGTTAGTGGGGAGCGTCTGGATAAAGTTCCAGTATATTTCTCAGGGCTATGGAGCGCTCGAGGGGCCACCCCACCACCAGTTAGAAAAATGGCAACATGGACTAAATATAATTTTAAGTTGAATAAGATGACGTTCGGTGCTGAAGTGCTTGGAGGGCTTGCGTGTAATGATGGTGATTGCCATTGGCTGCCTACTAAAGTAGCCCATGTGGAATACCTAGACCTGGGTGATACTCCACAGATGCGAAATGCTTGGACCACATTTATGTTAGATGAAAGCACTGGATTTACGCAGGGTGAGGTTATTCGTCTCAACGAATCCATTCGCATATACGTATGGGCAATCCTCGCCTCACAGAAGCAAACGCGCAGCGCTATACTTGGTACGGGAACGGCCTTTGACGAACAAAAACAGTTCTTGGCACTTGTCGAGGACGCCATCTCAGCTAAGGTGGACCTCCAGAAGGCGATCCAGAATTATCAAGACGTTTTGCAGACTGCCCGCACCCCGGTAGACTACGCATTTGGAATAGGTCTTTATATGGCGCCGAGCAATATGAAACTACGAGACGACCGGTTGACGTTACAATAATCAGATCGTAGTCGCAACCACCAATCAAAAAATCGGCCGCAACGGGAACGTGAACACGGGTATCATCAAGCTCCCACCCAAGATGATCGGGCGCGGAGTTGTAAATTCAAATAAATTTGAAAAAGATTTCATAAAACCCCCAAAACACAAAATGGATACACCTCCCTCAACACAATCGAACCCAGTACCCCCAATTCGTAATTTGGATGCACCATCGAGTTCCATCAACAATGTTGAAACACCAATCGAGATTGGAAGCACAACACACGAGGAGGAGAAATTAGCGCTCGTCGTCGCCCTCGTGGCGATCGGACTATTTACGCTTTGGTTTTAGGAACTCTCTGGCGAAGAATAGTAGGAGACCGGGGATGGCCACGATTAAAGCCCAGGTATTCTCGGCGAGCCATCCGACCGTTTTTGATAATATAGATAACAAGAAGGAGAGGAGACCTCCTATCAAACCAGGCAGCGCGGCAGCCAACTTTCCTGCTAATTTAGCCAGGAGACTGGCGAGGGCTTTTAGTTAGTTTTTTATCCACTCCTTGGCTCCGCCGGATGGCGCGGGTGCTGGTGCGGGTGCTGGTGCTGGTGCGGGTGCTGGTGCTGCACCAGCATTGACAGCTACAAATAGAGACGAAATAGATAGAATTAGGGTCGATATAATCATGCTGAAAGCTGCGATGATGGTTACTATCGTGACGCCCTTCTCTCTGAACAGAGTGCGAAGACGCTCACCGAGTGTCGTGTCCTCGTGCAGAACCCTCGAGATTGTTTCGCGGCTCCGACTTAATTGGCCGGAAAGTGCCTCACGGTTAGTCGAAGCAGCCTCCAAGCGAGCTTCTCTTTCGTCCCGCAACGACCGCAGGAGTTTGCTGATCCGCTCGGTAGATTCTCTATCGTCACGGACTTCCCCAAGTTTTCTTTCTTCTAGCGCGATATGTTTGTCCAGCGCCGTGAGTTTGGAGAGGTTATTGACCAGCTCGCCCCGAGTTGTTTGCAGAGCCTTATCGAGTCCCAGGAGTTCGCGAAGAGGTAATGGTGGGTCATATTACGTGCCGTTCATTTCGTTGACCGTGGTTTCAATTGTGTGAATACCGTCGGTGGCTATACGAGGGACATCGCTGAGCTCGCTCATTTCTATAGCGGCGGCCGTCTTCGCCAGCGTTTCGTCGGTAGACTGTAGGGTTTTTACCATTTGTTGAGGCAGCTGCGACCGATCATCGATCACTCCGAGAGCTCGAGCGAGGGATACTCCATATCGGTTCATGGAAGAGGGGCTGAGGAACCGGGTCGGGTCGTTCTTGTACGTCAGCAACTTCCAGCTATTACCCCATTTGACCCACAAGTCTCCTCTTTTAGTGCTGCGGAACTCCAACATGGCCTTGATGCCGTTTTTAGACACCTCACTCTCCCACCGTTTCACCCGAGACTCCGTTTCCTTGAGAGGCGCCTGCTCATTCTTGGAGATCCCCGCAGGAATCTCGGCACCGCCCGCCCATGCCGGAGTTGCGGATGGAGCCTCCCAGGGGAACATACTCTCGGGTGAAGTTCCCATTGGTATGGCTGTTAAGGGCGTAATTCGGGGGTCGACAAACTTAGGATCTTTATTTAATGGCGTCCCTATGAAGGTCGTTTCGTCATAGTCATCGATGTCATCATCATCGCGGAAATCGTCTCTGCCGATTTCATCCATGTCAATATCGTAATCAGCCATATTTACAATTTTCTTAAAATTAATTATGTATTAAAGACAAAACCATACGGGTTTAATATAGTTTCACTAAATTATGTCTTCGAGTCAATACGGTCACAAACTCAATCCATACCGCAGACTGCGTGAGCCCCTCGGGGCAAAAGGCGTGAGACAGAGTGTCGTTATTACGGACAACCCATCGACGATCGACCAGAACCAGCAGCTCTTGGTCCGCTTCCCCAACCTCGGAACTAACGACGTCATTGTGCCGGGTACTGTTCGCCTCGCTTTCACTATTGCGCTGACGTCGACGGACGAGGACCGAACCGTCGTTCAGAACCTGGGTCGCGCCATCGTCAAAAAGACCATGATAAAGATTTCTGGTAATGAGGTGATGTCGATCGACGACAGCGACGTCTACCATTGTTATCAGGACCTATGGAAGACGGCGCAAGAGCGCGAAAACGCTGTCTATCAGGGTATTGACACCAGCAAAAATAAGAACGTAACCAAACTTAGAATCGGGGCTGCTAACAAGGCAGACAACAACGCGAGCGACAATGCGGTCGCGGGCGCCTACGGCAACCGCTTCTACATCACGCTCGACTTTGAGTTGCTGGAGAGTCACATGCCCTACTATCAGAGCGCTTTGGTTGACCGCCTCGAATACGAACTAACGTTCAACGACTACGGCCGAGTTCTCATAGCCAGCGACATGTTTTCGACGTATACGATCGATAATGTTTCGCTGGAGTACGACATGGTCACGATGCCCGAACTCGCGCGATTGATCAGAACCCAGTACGCCGGGCGCGTTGCCATACTTTACGACCGAGTTCTTCGCCATCGCAAGATGACGAAAGACAAAGGCGACACATTGTGGAAATATTAATGTCAACGTACCCGCCTGCTCGATGAAAGGTATACTGATGTTGTTCGAGGATGCTCGGTTCGCGTTCGGTGCTCGAAAAACCGACAAATTCTATAACCCCAAAATCACGAAGGTAGAGGTGACGATCGAGGGAGTACCCAATCAACTCTACAGCGCGGGTCTTCGCGCGCACCAGCAGTGGGACGAAGTAAGAAAGCAGTTTGCTGCCGGCTCTAAGCGCTCTCCGGAGGTTGCAGCAGTTGCCAAAGACCTGCATCTCTCGGCCGCCTCCCTCGCGGAGTTCCTGAATACCAACTACGCGTTATGGCTAGACATGCGAGCCAGCGACGACGACCAAATACACGGCAACGGACGCCAAGTTGAGAACGCTAGCGAGGGTGTGACGATCCAGATAACCAAAGAGGCGGACGGAGCCGGGCCATTGAACGTGTACTTATATATAATTACAGACGCACAACTCAACATCGAAGATGGCCGATACGTCTCAGCACTCTACTAAATCTAACGATTTATTAATTAATTTTAAGAAAATTAGCAATCATTCTAACGATTTATTAATTAATAAATTTGAAAAAATTAAGAAAATTAGCAATCAATACCAATTCACGATTGGAGATGCCCACTCTGCCATAATATGTGGGCAGACAGGATGTGGAAAAACGGTTTTCATCCTAGACTTGCTCGAGGGCTCCTACCGCGATGCCTTTCGTCATATTGTGATCCGGTGTCCCACTGTGCGGCACAACGATACTTATCAGCGGCGCCCGTGGACATGGACCGACCCTGAGGTATACGTTATTGACCCCGGTGATAGGCTTCACGATTGGTTGCGTGGTTTATACCAAAAATTCCAGGGTGAGCCCACCCTATACGTGATTGACGATTGCTCGGCCAAGGCGGCGATGACCAAAAAGAAGGACATGCTCTCCGAGCTCGCATTTTCTGGCCGCCATGCTAGGCAAAGCGTATGGATATCCACTCAAAAGTACAACGCCGTCCTCAAGGATCTGCGCGAGCAAACGAAATGGGTCGCCCTCTTTCACTGCAGGACCGAGACTCATTCGATGACTGTCTTCGAGAGAATGACGTTATCCCAACGCGCGAGGAGCGCCTGGAGGTTCGACAGATGCTTTCGGAAACTAAGCACGCCAAGCTTTTGCTAAAGACTGATCAACCAACTGCTTACGAAATTATCAATTAATTTTATAATTAATTAGCAATTACTTAACGCTCGTTAGTAATTGCCGATAAATGCTTAACAATGCTTAGCAATTGCTGAACAATGCTGAACAATGCTGAACAATGCTGAACAAATGCTTAACAAATGTTGAACAAATGCTGAACAATGGTTAACAATGTTAACAATTTGGTGCTCCGCTGCGAGCTTTGTTGCGAGCATAATGGTGATCATAAGTATCGGGTGGTGCGCTTGGCAATATGTTAAAGTGATGAGCCTTGTTAAAAGAATTTAAAGTTAAATTAATTTTAAGAAAAATGAACTGCGACGAACTTCTCGATCAGCTAATGGAAGAAATCTCAACTCCGACTGCCAACATCCTGAAAGATAATGATCCGACAGAGCAATCGGAATCAACTCCAACTCCAACGGCGGTTGGTATTGGGTTGAGTGCAACGACTCCGAATGAAAATGAAAATGAAAATGCGGCGCGACGAGAGCGGCTAGCTGCGTTGTTGCTGGGGGACAATCGGAGCATTATCTCGGTAGGCGTCTCTCAGTTTTTCAGGTGGATAAGATGTCAGATGCGGAGATCGATAAAATGTATGCGCGATACGAATCTAGGTTAGGTGCGGAGATGACAAAAACTCTCGGATCGGCGGCTATTCATTTGTACGCAACCGCCGTTAGTATACTTCTCCCTATACCAAACACCGCGGGATTGATTGACGATCTAGAGACTGACCATTTTATAGGTCACACTCTTAGAACAGCCTGCTGCTCAATTTATCACAAGTTTGGAATGTACTTAGCTCCGCTGACAACCGCGTTGACCACGGGAAAACACTGTCAATTTGGACATATATGCCCACGAACTATAAGCCCTAATATTAATATCATAAATGATGACACAAGACACACCCGCGAGAGTGACGGAGTTGAACCCTATTGCTCCAACCCAATCGAACCCGAGTGTTACTCCGCCACTGGATGACATACCGCATATAAAAAATCCCAAAAGACAGGCAGCAGGGCGGGCGGCGGCTGCCACCCGAAAAGTTAAACAAGATAAAATACTCGCCGATCTTCGAGAGGCTAAACAGTCGTTGCAATCGGGGACGGAGACAGCAAAACATCTGAAGACAGAGTTGAGTACAACAACACCCCCAATTCACGAATTGGAAGCACACTCAACACCCAATCGAGGTTGGCGAATCCGATTGAACCCAAATTCGTGAATTGGAGTTGGGTTGTTGGTGGTGGTCTGGCAGTTGTTGGTGCCCTGTGCGTCTGGAAATACCCCATATTATCCAAAAAACAACCAGCCAGTGTTCAGAAGAAAGTTACGAAACACCAATCGCGATTGGATGCACCCCATTTAAACATTGATCGCGACCCCTTTTATATGCAATAATTATAATGGCTGAACAAGATGGTAAAATGTTAGTGAATGCGCTTTATCATGCCGTGGTGATATCGGGTTTCAGTATCGGGTATGCTCGACTATCAAAGATGGCCCTATGAGGATCCGCTCCCAAATTGGACTTTACTGTGAGAGACGTAGGGCTCGCGACCTTAGATGTAGCGGCCGCAGTTTGACCCGAGATTATCTAGTTAAAAGCTGGAATTCTACCAGTTAATATATGGAAATAAATGGCTTCAATCGCAGTAAATAGTAGGTGGTGCGCTTGTAAACGCATTTGGCGTTCAGCGGTAGCAACTTTATGTTCTCTAAAATGAGAAGCTCGAACGTGGATGAGGAGCGTAAGCGTCACGATTTAGCTGTAGAACAACTCAATAGCGCAAAGGAAGCGTGGTCGAAAAAACGAACCGCCCATCTGGACTGGGTCAATGAAGAGCTTCGCCGCGAAAATCACGCCGCACAAACTTTTCAGAACGTTGAAGAAGCCAACCGCCAGTACGCGCTGGCATATCCGCACAAAAGTCTCGCGCCGCTGGATCGCGAGCCCCAACTTTCAGATTTCTATGTACCGTCAGAGCCCCAAAAAGACCGCGAGATCGCGTCATCGTCGTGGAAGAAATGGGTGTGGTGGGGTTCGTCGGCTACTATATTCAATCGAGATTTTAAATTAATTATTTTAAATAACTTTTTTTATAAATATATATATATATATAACGATGTCAGTTGACGAACTTTATTTTGCTATGATTGATGTAGGCTACACTGCCCTTAAACACCGCATAGCTGGTGCAAAGGGTATGATTCGTCTGGCCAGAGATTCTCTCGAGACGTGGCGGTAGGACGAAAAAGCGGCCACCCTTTTCGCAAAGCGGATGTTAGATTCCTCCACCAATCCTGGGGGATTAGATTTTCCCAAGTTCCTTCAGAACTTAACCCCCCAATCGCGATTGTACTTCCAACAAAGGTTTATTATTATCGACGCAGTTACCGGACGATCTGGCGAGGGCATGTTGGAGATTGTCCGATATATTAGAATACATCGCATACTATGAACACGCGCAAACTTAATACCAAACTATCGGTTCGCCTAACGCGCAAGCTAGCGAACGCGTACTATAGCCCCCGCGGGTACTGGAAGGGACTCGCAGCCATCAAGAACCTCGCGGTGGCGACCAAGGTTTCAGAAAACGCTGTCAAGGAATGGCTCAAGAAGCAGGCCATCTGGCAGATCTATTTACCCGCGCCTCACAATATTCCGCGCCCGAAATTCGACGTGCCGGTACCGAACCAAGTTCACCAAGCGGATCTCCTGTTTCTCCCTCACGATCGCGTCGGTCGCAAGACGTACAAGTACGCACTGACAATCGTTGACGTAGCGAGTCGTTATAAGGGGGCTGAGCCGTTGGCCACTAAAGAGTCTAAGGAGGTGGCCGAGGCTCTTCTCCCGAATATTTAAGAGGATCCTCTCAAATGGCCGAATCTTCTCCAGGTCGATCCCGGCCGCGAGTTCATTGGCGCGGTCTCTCATCTATTGTCTAAGCACGACGTTTCTGTCAGACGCGGCCGCGTCAACATCCACCGGACCAGGGGATCGTGGAGCGCTTCAATCGAACCCTGGCTGAGAGACTGTTCGGACACCAATACGCTAAAGAACTTGTAGACCCTCATTCGCGATCGACCGAGTGGGTGGCCAGACTGCCCGCCGTGGTCTCCGCATTGAACGGAGAGGTGACCAGATTGATAGGTAAGAAGCCCGTAGATGCTATCAAGTTTAAAAGGGTGACGAGCGAGCCCTCTGCAGTCTCGCGCGGGCGACCCGTTGGTTTAGAGGAGCAACGGCTTCCATCGGATATTGACGTCCGCTACCTCTATCAACCGGGAGAGCTCGAAGGTGGCAGCCTCCGCGCGACTGATCCCGTGTGGTCTCTCAATGTATATCATCTAGATCGATCTATTTTTACCAAACCCATGAGGGCCCGTGCTCTTACTATTTGGATGATGGGCCATCTCGAGGTTTGTTCGCGAAGAACTTCTTATGGTGCCTTCTGACACCCAGCTACCCCCGGATCGTCAGAGTCTTTAGTATTCTCTCAGAGTTCTTTTTTGTTTACCTATCCTATAGGCTCGGTGTGTAACCCGTCTTCCATCACTCTCCTCTTGTCGTAGTACGCCGAGAGTCCTAATTTTTGTTGACAGTACGTCTTCATCACCCCGTTAATCATTCGGAATCCCCTGTTCTCCGCCATATTCCTACCCCCTTCGAAAGCACTCTTATGCCTTCCCCAAGTCAGATCGTTAGATCTCTTCGACATCCCCTTGGCCGAGTGCTTAGATTTTCCATCACCGCTCACGTAGTAACACTTGCTACACAGAGCGATGGCTCTATCCCCTTCGAATTCCAGCTTGAACAGTCCCGGATTTCTGTTGCTCCACACGTCCCACGCCAACCACTCGGTCTTCTCCTTGTTAAACTTTCTCTTCATATTCTTTCTCACCACCGCCGCCAGCGTCTTCTCCGACAACGCGAAGTACATGCTGTCGGTGTCCATCTGTATCAGTTCGAAATCTCCGCGATCCACGTACTTGTCCAAGAAATCGTAGTAGAACTCCAGCATCCTGAGCTTGGCCAACTGGTAGACCGCTATGCCACACTGAAACGGTCTGTTGATGACCACTCGAGTCTTCCTGCTCGATATCTCGTAAGCCTCCCCAATCTCCTCCAGGTCTTCGAATCACGCCGACCTCAGTGCCCGATCGACAGTCTTCTCATCCTTCGTATATGTGGTGTTCAGGTGTCTCTCTTGTGCCTCTATCAGCTTGCCACAACACGCGTTGCCAACCAGTTTGAATATCTCCGCCAACACCGCCTTGCTCTTGTCGACGTCCCCCGTCCGTCTAGCAGCGGTGACCTCTTTAACGAACCATTGAAACGGTTTGCCGGGCGTGTAGTCTATCACCCTATGCACCGCCTTGACAATCAGACTTTGCTCCAGATACCACTTTAACAGCGGGGAGTATATGATCATCTTCTTGTCGGACATTGCCCCCACGAGCTTTCTCTGTCCTTCGACTCTTTTCCTCCCGGTCCCGGCCAGGTAGTCCTTCATGTGCTGTGGAACCTCGTTCTCATCGACTTCTCGATTAACGAACAGCGGTGACATTTCCGAGAACTTGTCTCTCAACGTTTCAGGGACCTCTATATCCAACTCCGCAAATCCGAACCACTTTTCACTCCTGACCTTCCTCACGAAACGGTCTATATACGACTGTCTTTCCGGGTCGTCACACGTCCATATCTGCTCCTCCCCGCACGGCATGTCTTTCGACAGAGTAGATAGGTACAAAGCATTGGCATCGTACCCCAGCACCGCCTTGCACATCTTCTCCTCCCGACTCCCCACCTGACCCCTGATCGTTGACCTTCCAGCCTCGGCGTATCTGGAGAATACTATGGACGGACCACCGACCAATCCCTGCTTCATCATCTCGTAAGTTTCAGACTTCGGTGACCACAGCTCGGGCGTGTCCGCCTTCCCATCGATCGACCCGCGGAGTAGGTACTGAAGGGAAACACCGGGCAGAGACACAGCATCCTTGAGTATGTCCACGCCTCTTCCCCTGTAGAACTCCGTCATTTTAGTCAGAGCCTCCAGGAACGGTCCTACATCAAAGTCGTTGTAGTGTTCAACCATTCCTTGAACGTCTTCATCCCCTTTTCTCGGAATACCTTCTTACACTCTTTCCACTCGGACAACGACAGTAGGAACTCACCCTTCAACTTCGAGTACCACTCGGGATAGTCTGGCAGCCCCGGATGGTCGAGCTTGTCCGCGCTATCGAACCACTCGTACGGAAAGTGAGACTTTACCGTTTTACAGTCGTACGACCTTCCCACCCCGGTCGTACGTGGTACCGGGTGCCAGATACTGGATGATGTCGAGAAAACTAAACTCCGGGGTAAACAGAAACATCGTCGTGCTGGCTCTCTTTCCGACCATCACCTTATTCACGGTGGCCGCCAACTTCTCTACAAAGTACTGCTTGATGAGGTTCAGGTCGTACCTGCTACAGTTGAACCCCACCACCGGGACTTGGTCAATCCAAGAGATAATCTTTGCTTGCTGAGACTTCGATAACATAGCTATGTCGGCCGGCAGATACTTCTTCCTAACCCCCTCCCTGATTGCCTTGCCTCTCATCTGCAGCTCGGTCACGAACTTCTCGACTAGCGTGTCGGGATCTCGTTCGCATAGGTGTGTGATCCCTTCATGCATCGTATCCCCCAACGACACCGATGTAGGAACGTGCTCGACCTCGAAGGTCAGGTCTTTGGTGGGTCGCGTGCTTTTTGACTTGTCGAGATACGCCTCGAAGTCGTAGACTATCTGGTGAGGGTATAGAATCGTCTCCTCCTCGCGTGGCGATTGTGGATAGTAGGTATTCACCTCATTCAACCACTCGCACTCCCACATCACCACCAGCTCGTAACCCGCCTTCCTTATCTTGGCGTCTTGAATTTTCGTCCTCTTGTACAGTGATCTCGCGTTACCTCTCATGCAATGCCTCGGACACCCGTGCCAGTAGCATCCGTGAAACTGAAACACGGTCTCGGTCTCGTGACAGTAACCGTCGACCGGATCACCGGCCACCCACCTCTCACCACCGTGACCGCAGTTGGCGTGATGTATGTGCTTTCCCACCCTCTCCTCTTCTCTGCTCAACCATTGAATCGACCTCACACTCGCTGACCCCTTAGGATAGAACACCTTCTCGTAGGCCGACTGTGGTCTCTCTACCATCTTACATGGACATGTCACCACGGTCTTCCCACCCATGCAGGTGGTCGCGTGCCTGTGCATGTTACACGACTTTGTGAACCGTTGTTGACATCCGGTGCACCCGTACTCATTCGTCATCTTGCGGAGATTCGCTATGAGGAACGAGTGACCTCCAAACATTCCTATCGTCATTGTCTTCCCCCCAACCACGTCGTAATTTGCCGGAACCTTCATGATGGTACCACACTACATCGGCGGTGGCTCGTAAACGCGAATACCCAGCTTGAAATGCTCTTCGACCTTCTTAATATCGTCCAGGGGAATTCCCTGGCTACCTGGTCCGTTATCATGCCCGAGATATTCGCGAGCCAGAGCTCGTGCCTTCTCACAACAGCGGTCTGGTCTCCCTCCACGTTGGATGGCTATGCACCTAAACAGACACAAGTAGTCGTCGTACGTGTCGACGGAATACATTCCCTTTTTCGTTTTCATTTTCCAGTCTGGGAGTTTTCCCGCTCCCATGAGAAGTTGTTGCGCGTCGATGATCATCTTCACCTCGACCGATATCCAACGAACGAAGGTCCATTTTGTGTTTGGTCTATCGACTTTGTCGATGTCCATTCGACCTTTCTCTCTATCGGATATCCAACTCTCGGCTTTGGCGATCTCGTTTATCCACGGACTGCCCTTTGATTGTTTGTGATAGATCATAGTAGCGTCGGTCTCTATGTTCCTAATACGATACGAGCACGAATACCTCAGATAACATGCCGTGGTCAATCTCTGGGCGATTTTATTCATTATGCGATTAGCGATCTCCCCGTCTACCCCCCTCTCGAAAGTCCATACTATCTTCCTCCTACCCCTATCAACAGTTTCCCTAACTTCGGCTTCTTCGGCGATAATCCTGGGACCCTCCTCCACCAAAGCTCTGGCGATATCTCTCCTCTTCTTGGGAGGTCTCCCCACCAACCCTTGATAAATATTATTGTAGTACGCCTTGTATAGGGGTTTTCTACGTGCGATGGGATCTTCTTTTACACGCTGCGCGTAAGCGGTGGCGCGCAGACTGGCCGTCGTCTCGTTCTCCAATTTCTCGGAGCGTTTTTCGGGGTCGGCGGGCAGTCGTCCGGTCGAAACCGCACGCCGCAGCCTCTCCTCGTAGACGACGGCTCGCGCGTCACATATCCTATCTGCCATATCTTTCTTGAGTCTCAAACCTTTTAGGGAAATTCCCCAACTCTTAGCTTGCTCTCTCATTTGCTTTATGGTAGGCATTATACTGAGTATAACCAATAGATTTTTTATCTTCAATAGGGTGTAAGTTTATATTTTATTCGTAATAAATGTATGACAGATTGTTGTAATATACTTAGTATAACTTATGGATAACTTGTCTTTAATAGGGTGTCAGTTTATATTTGTGACAGATTGCTGTAAAATACTGAGTATAACTTATAGATTTCTTATCTTTAATAGGGTGTCAGTTTATATTTTATTCGTAATAAAGTATGACAGATTGTTGTAATATACTTAGTATAACTTATGGATAACTTGTCTTTAATAGGGTGTCAGTTTATATTTGTGACAGATTGCTGTAAAATACTGAGTATAACTTATGGATTTCTTATCTTTAATAGGATGTCAGTTTTATTTTATTCGTAATAAAAGTATGTGTATACTGAGTATAACATAGGGATTTTTATCTCTAATAGGGTGTATCTTCTCATGTCATAAATATATGGTCTCGCGGTAGTAGTATATAAGAGTCACAAATGATACCATCATGCGGTGGAAGGTGCCGCGCGTAGCCGGTGCCTTCCAGAGGTGATGGTATCATTGTGACTCTTATATACTACTGGCTTTAGCGTATGCTTTCCCTCTCAAAACACTAACCAGTCAACCACTGGCGCTGAGTTCAGCCAGAATGAGGATTTTAGAATACCCTTAGCCCGTGCATTTGCTACATGTCACCATATCCATGTAGTTATGTCAGTGCGTAATGACCCAGGTGTAGTAACACGTTTCTTGCACTCGTCTGGGCATTTCCGAATTAGATGGAGTGCCTATATGCAGCCAACAAGGTCGAATGTGTAAAGAACATACTTCTGTAGCCTATTTCACCAAAATTGCAAAGTATACGTATCTTGCCAAGTACACTTTGAGGGAGATATTTTCAATTTAAGGATAAATTTGTTAATTTTTAATATACTGAATTTATTACATTATCATAGCCATTTTGGCTGTGATAATGTAATAACTTCACTATAATAATTATGCATACTTTTAATCATCAAATAAGTGCAGTCGTTAGTTCTAGATGAAATAATGCATTTCGGGAAAAATAAATGATTACTCCCTCAAAGTATACTAAGCTAGATAAGTATGCTTAGCAATTTTGGTGAAATCGGCTACTGATCAACTTCTGCTGTGTGATCTCAGATTGCCTTAGATCGAACTCAGACTGAGTACGCGGTGAAGGACTGAGTGGTGAAATAGTCAAAGGTTGACTTCCGATTTCCAGGAAGGCTTGATACCCGTAGCTGAGATGAATCCGCGCCAAATAAGTTATGTTTCACCGCTGCTTCCAACCACCCACGCAATTGACCAGACACGATTCTCTTGTACAGTGAAACCTCTCTGAACCGGACACACTGGGAGGTCCCCAGGGTTTCCGGTTTAGAGAGGTTTCACAGTAAATCAGACATCTCCTCATTCTGAACCATGGTTGTGTGCTATGCGATCATGAACGGACAGTATCACCTAAGATAAAAGTCCTTCTCAAGTAATGACATGGCATACATGTAGCCGATTTCACCAACATTGCAAAGTATACTTTACTAGCAAAGTATACTTTGAGGGAGTAATCATTTATTTTTCCTGAAATGCATTATTTCATATAAAACTAACAACTGCATATATTTGATGATTAAAAGCATGCATAATAATTATACTGAATGTATTACATTATCACAGCTAGAATGGCTGTGATAATGTAATAAATTCAGTATAATAAAAATTATTAAATTTATCATAAATTGAAAATTTCTCCCTCAAAGTATACTTTGAAATTTTTATGAAATCGGCTACATGTCTAATGGGATGACAATCTGTTTATCATCTCGCTCTCAACCATGTATTAACCTCCATCGATAGTGATGGTGAAGTTCAGGAACATCATGCGTTCAGTCGAGAGGAATTCATCTGATGACATTATCTCAAGACCGTCAGCTGTTGAAGTCCATGTAAGTGGGTTTGATTCATTTAATGCATGTTGTATAAGACTATAGAGAAGCAGGGCTTCGTCCTCATCCTTGTCATTAGACTCTAGCATAGACCACCACATATACGATGAAGATGCTGGCACTGTGAGCCAGGTTACATGTGAAGCAGCCCTTGTTACCTGGACAGACCTTGACAAAGGCGATGAAACACCTGAATGGCATTGTTTCCAATGACCTTGCTCTTCTCACTTCTGTACTCGGGATTGGGTCGGGGAAGCCATTTCTCCCCGATCGTTGGTGTTGAGACACCTCGACGATGTACATGCACGTATTTCTCCAAATACCGTGATCTTAAGTAAATCAAGCACAATAGTGAATGCCTTAGATGGGCAGCAGCCTTGTGACACTGCTCTGTATCAACGGCACTGTTTGTAACTCTATCTCTGTCATGGATGTGTTTGGTATATGTCAGATTAAATGATCTTCGAAAGGACTGGTGGATGTGAGCTTTCGCTAACAAATCTTCACCTTGCACCGTGTGACACAAATGTTATTTGTGGCTCGATGCTCAATTTGTTACCAGGAAGGCTTTTTCATTACCCCGTCATTGTTCATGACAACTGCGAACTTAATGTATCGCTCAGTCTTTCTAGACAATTTAATTTCCAGTCGTTGACAGAAGATACATTCTGGGGGAAAGAGCTACGGAAGATGAGGGAAGCGTGATGACGAAGCTTTACTGCAGTGTTCATAACTATTCAAAGCGATCCTTATTTGTGTAAAGTGTTGGTAGCAGCCACGATGATAATCAACCACTTAGTAGTCTGCACGAGCAAGGCTCTCCAAAATGTGTCTGCAAACATTGTCCATGCGTTTGCATGACTCACGCGGTTCGGCGAATCATCTGTCCCAAACAGTATGTTAGCTGAGTAAGCTTGTCGGTCACCATGTTGAATGTCATTGACATGCAAAATACAATTTAGAACAGAAGTGAACACTTCCGCAGTTCTTCTGACCCTCCTCCATAATCACTATTGCCTTTATCCTAATTTGGCATAATTAAATTATCCACCACCATACTATGCTATAGTTTTCATTAAGTATATTTAATCATGCTATCGTGTTAGTGCTATGTCACCATCACAACGGCATTGATCGCGCTAGTTCTATACAAAGGTGTATGATCACGTGGTACTAACAACAACAACAAGTACTGATTCAAAATACGTATTCTTTCATAGTGTCCTTATTACGTAACGGATTTTGATGAAATATGGCGCATCAAACGCGTCTTGTTAAGCTGCATTTGGTGGTCTCTGTATTTTCGCCCAAAGTTCTGTGGTTTTTGCGAAGAATCGATTTCCGTGTCTCCGACACGGAAATCGATTCTTCGCAAAAACGACATAAGTCTGTGCCAAACTCCCTAGACCAGCAAATGCAGCTCATGAAGACGCGTTTGCTGCGCCATATTTCATCAAAATCCGTTGCATATTAAGGAAAATATCAATAATACTTACTTTGGAGTGGGCGACGTTGTTGTTGTTGTAATCACGTGATCATGCACCTTGTGGGACATTTAGATAGAGTACATTAACAGAGGTTACATTGATGGATACGAGGTATATATGCACATCATGGAACATAGTCGAGCAAGAAGATGGGTAGTCACAGAAAGGTTACATTTCTCACACTCCCACATCGTCCGTGCTATGGATGACAATGGAGTAGTTGAACTGCTACGTTTCAGGAACTATAATAAGAGTTCCCCATACAACATGTTGATACTACGTTTCTGCATCTATTTTTCGAAATCCTTATTTTTAAAAATGTATTCGAGCCTGCTACGAATTATTCAGGGATAGTTCTATATTTCGCCAGGTAGATACATGTAATACATACGTATTAACATCATATACTATCAAATTGACGTGTTACCGGTGTCAATTCCGTAATAGTGAGGAGATTTAGAGGTTGGGTGGTTCCGAATATTCGAATATATATTCGAATAGTCAATCGAATATTCGAATACCATTTTTACCATTCGATGCCATCTCTTCTATCAATATATGTACAGTGAATATGCAACTGTGGCGTTTGGTATCGTAAATTTGTGTGAAAAAAATATATACATCTTTATATTTGTCGAGTTTTACGATTTCTACTTTCTTAACCCTTTGAACCCGAAAGGCCGCTATAGCGGTATTTGCAAACAGTGCATATCCAGATGAGCCGGCTCGTAACGAGCCGTCTTATCAGGATCTGCACTGTTTGAAGCAATTTTTAATATTAATATTTAATATTAACATATCAAAATCCATTCCAGTTACTTAAGGGTGAAAGGGTTAAATTACCAAACTATTCGATTCCGCATGTCATACTGAAATATCAATACTGAAAAATGATGTCATTTCGCTCTCTGTGTGATGTCAAATTTAAAATGTATTATATACCAATGTTTGTTTTTGGCCGAAAATCCAACATGGCCGCCAAAATGGCGTCCAAACGAACCCCATGGGACAATATTAAATTCTCCGAATATCAAAATTTGTTAACTATACACTTTGAGCATTACAGAAATGTAGGTTAAAAACATATATCATTGAGGTGCATGGGGACCCCTATTTCAGATCTAACTAATCTACCACTGTGGCGGACTATCAACTGTAAAACAGCTAAAGTCGGACGGTCAGGCATATAATCTTGAGACCTCTACCCCCCCCCCCCCCCACCCCCACTTCAAACTCAGTAATCCGTTTCCTGTACCTGCACACCCCTCTCCTACAACCCCACCATGTTTTTATTGCATTTGTGGACTTTTCATTCTTTTCATTTTCCAAAATGATGTGTAGGCCCGGGCCTATGCGGTCCAATAGGAGCTACGCAACTGGCAGGGCAAACTCGCAATCAAGCAATATCATTGACCGGCCCTGAGCTGTAGCACATGTAGGCATCGAGTTGTGCTCAGGCTCAGCCAATACAACTGTTTGATTGCGAGTTGACATTGCCAATATATGTTCACAAACGTTGATCATGTTGGCAATATTAACTGCGTTAAACTTGCCGAGATTATCAACGTTTATATTAGCAGGGCAAACTTTCAATCAAGCAATATGGTTGACTGAGCCTGAGCTGTAGCACATGCCATTTGAAGCCATAATGGATGGACCTACGAAATAAATTGTAATAATAACTAAAATACAACTGTAGCCGATTTCACCAACATTCATTGCAAAGTATACTTTTCTAGCAAAGTATACTGTGAGGGAGTAATCATTTATTTTCCCTGAAATGCATTATTTCATATAGAACTAACGACTGCATATATTTGATGATTAAAAGTATGCGGAATTATTATAATGAATTTATTACATTATCACAACCAAAATGGCTGTGATAATGTAATAAATTCAGTATAATAAAAAATAATAAATTTATCCTAAAATTGAAAATTTCTCCCTCAAAGTATACTTTGTTAGATAAGTATACTTTGCAATGTTGATGAAATAGGTTACAGGTACATACAATACCACCTGCGCTAATGTTGCCAGTATTTATTACTTTCCTTATTTGAAAACACTTGAATAGTTTGCTTGAAGTCAAACAGGACCCGGTTGCTCAAAACCTCTGTTAGCTTTAACAGACTGTTAAATCCTTAGCAATGCTAAGGATTTAACAGTCTGTTAAGCTAACAGAAGCTTTGAGCAACCGGGCCCAGATTGATTGACTGAGTGTGGGTTGTGCTACAGCTCAGGCTGAGAGAATCAAACTACTTGATTGCGAGTTGACATTGCCAATAGATGTTCAGAAACGTTGATCATGTGGGCAATATTAACACAGGCGGTTGTGTAACCGCCTGCTTTAATCTTGCCCAGAGTATCAACGTTTCTATTGGCCGGGCTAACTCGCAATCAAGCAATATGGTTGACTGAGCCCGAGATGTGGCACATGTCATTTAAACCCATGGTGGGTGGATCTATACTTAAAATGTAATAACAAAAATACAACTGGTGCCCGTTTTACTAAACTTCGTACGACTAAAATGCTCGGAAGTGCAAATTTAGGATAGTCTGGAAATTTCAATTGATGGATTTACATTTATGCTCAATAAATGTAAATCCAATAATTGTTTACAAGAAAACATTTTTAATGTGAAATTTACAGACTAATTTCATTTTGCACTTACTAACATTTTAGTCATATGACGTTTAGTGAACCGGCCCCCTGGTACGGGCAGACGTACGGACTGACTGCTAAGTGCAAAGCAATAGACCCCTTGTCTCGGGAGCAGAATAAACCAATCATTGTATTGGCGGACACATGATACTTATCTGTCACTGTGACTGAAGAATGGGGCTTATGGGTTTTGCGGCAAGTGTATATCCAAATCAGACTGTGCTTCTGTACAATCTGATCAGGGGACCGTTTCACTAAACTGTTTCACTAAAATGTTCGTAAGTGCAAATTAGGATCGTCTGGAAATTTCAATTGATGGATTTACATGTATTGAGCATAGACAGTCTATGCTAAATAAATGTAAATCCACGAATTGTTTACAAGAAAACATTGTTAATATGGAATTTACAGACTATCATAAATTTGCACTTACGAACATTTTAATCGTACGAAGTTTAATAAAACGGCCCCCAGGATCGACACCGTTCGTCATTCCATCAATTCAGAAATTCAGGCTACATTAGTGTGCTATTTGACCAGGAGCTACACTGATCACAAATCCAGTAAAGTCACATTTTTCCAGTCACAGCACATCTAATGTCGCAAATTTACACCCGCCAATAATGTTTTCTCTAACGCAATATCGGACGTTGTATGACCTGATCAGACTCTGCCAGCCCATCTGAGCCTAACCCGAATTTTCTGTTTGTAACGCTGGGCGACTTACATATAAGTCGCCCAGCGTTACAGACAGAATATTTGACATGTAAATCGCCCAGCGTTACAGACAGAAGATTCGACTTGCATGTAAGTCGCCCAGCGTTACAGACAGAATATTTGACATGTAAATCGCCCAGCGTTACAGACAGAAGATTTGACATGAAAGTCGCCCAGCGTTACAGACAGAAGATTCGACTTGCATATAAGTCGCCCAGCGTTAGAGACAGGATATTTGACTTACATGCAAATCGCCAAGCGTTACAGACAGAAGATTCAACTTACATGTAAGTCGTCCAGCGTTAGAGACAGAATATTCGACTTGCATGTAATTCGACTTACATGTAAATCACCGAGCGCTACAGACAGAAAATTTGACATGTAAATCACCCAGCGTTACAGACAGAAGATTCGACTTACATGTAAATCGCCCAGCGTTACAGACAGGAGATTCAACTTACATGTAAGTCGCCCAGCGTTACAGACAGAAGATTCTACTTACATGTATGTCGCCCAGCGTTACAGACAGAATATTCGACTTACATGTAAGTCGTCCACCGCTGCAGATAGAGGATTCGACTTACATGTAAGTCGCCCAGCGTTACAGACAGAATATTCTACTTACATGTATGTCGCCCAACGTTACAGACAGAAGATTCGACTTACATGTAAGTCGTCCACCGCTGCAGATAGAGGATTCGACTTACATGTAAGTTGCCCAGCGTTACAGACAGAAGGTTCAACTTACATGTAAGTCGCCCAGCGATACAGACAGAAGATTCAACTTATTTGTAAATTGCCCAGCGTTACAGACAGAAGAATCGATTCGACTGACATGTAAGTCGCCCAGCGTTACAGGCAGAAGATTCTACTTACATGTAAGTCGCCCAGCGTTACAGACAGAAGATTAAACATACATGTAAGTCGCCCAGCGTTGCAGACAGAAGATTCGAAATACATGTAAGTCGCCCAGCCTTACAGACGGAAGATTCGACTTACATGTAAGTCGCCCAGCCTTACAGACAGAAGATTCAACGTACATGTAAGTCGCCCCGCGTTACAGACAGAATATTCAACTTATATGTAGGTCGCCCAGCGTTACAGACAGAAGACTTAACTTACATATAAATCGCCCAGTGTTGCAGACAGAAGATTCGACTTACATGTCAGTCGCCCAGCGTTACAGATAGAAAATTAGACTTACATGTAAGTCGCCCAGCGTTACAGACAGAAGGTTCGACTTGCATGTCAGTCGCCCAGCGTTACAGACAGAAGCTTCAACTTACATGTAAGTCGCCCAGCATTACAGACAGAAGGTTCAACTTACATGTAAATCGCCCAGCGTTACAGACAGAAGAATCAACTTACATGTAAGTCGCTCAGTGTTACAGACAGAAAATTCAACTTACATGTAAATCTCCCAGCGTTACAGACAGAAGAATCAACTTACATGTAAATCATCCACCGCTACAGACCGAAGATGTAAGTCGGCCAGCATTACAGACAGAATATTCAACTTACATGTAAGTCGCCCAGCGTTACTGACGGAAGATTCAACTTACATGTGAATCGTCCACCGCTACAGACATAAGATTCAACTTACATGTAAGTCGTCCAGTGTTACAGACAACATATTCGACTTACATGTAATTTGCCCAGCGTTGCAGACAGAAGATTCAACTTACATGCAAGTCATCCAGCGTTACAGACAGAAGATTCAACTTAGATATAAGTTGTCCAGTGTTACAGACAGAAGATTCAACTTACATGTAAGTCGCCCAGCGTTACAAACAGAAGATTCAACTGGCATGTCAGTCGCCCTGCGTTACAAACAGAAGATTCAACTGGCATGTCAGTCGCCCTGCGTTACAAACAGAAGATTCAACTGGCATGTCAGTCACCCTGCGTTACAGACAGAAGATTCAACTTACATGTAAGTCGCCCAAGGTTACAGACAGAAGATTCAACTTACATGTAAATCGCCGAGCGTTACTGACCAAATATTCTGGTTAATCTGGGATATGTCCCCTGCACAACCCAGATTATAACTCTCTTTGTTTTGCAATGAGTACGCGTTGTAGCTAATCCCGGTACCGGTACAAGTAATTTTAATAATGAGATGTGCCATGCGATTTTTCACCAAAGAAAATGAAACCTATTTACAGAAACTGTGATTTTTTTCTATAAAATACGTCGTAAGTTGCATAAATTAGCATAGCAAATCTGGAAATTATATTCCGCATTTGCTCTGAATATTTCGGCAACTTTCGACGTCAATTATATAGTAAAGTTTGTATATTTTTTTCATGAGATATCGCAAATCTTCCTAGGCACAAAAGCACATGGACTGTCTCAAATAAAGCTAAAATAACATAGGTTTCTAAATAATATATTTCATTTTACAACCAGAAACTTTAAATAACGCTTAGAATTTTAAGGAAATATACTTTAAGTGGCATGCTCAGCGATATACCACGTCTTTACACCACCGACTGCGTTAAATCTTGCCCAGATGTCAACGTTTCTGAACATATATTGGCAATATCAATTTGCGATCAGGCAGTCAAGCAATTTGATTGCTTTCAAATACAATAGTCAAGTATTGTGTAATAAAAAAAGGCAAATATTGTCAGGATTAGCGCAGGCCGGTGGTTTTGTAGCAATCAATGTCGAAATACACGCTACGAGCATATAGTGTTGTAATAATCTTATTTAAACTTCCGGTGTTATCAACTGCTTAAATTTGTGTTAATCCGGAAGTTTAAATAATATGAATACAATTTTAAGAAAGTACATTTTAGTTCGCATACAATGATATCATACGGCTTTAACCATAAATGTAATCCAAATTCCTTCAACAGACACCATTACCTGAAAAAAACAGCAGTTTTTTTATCAGCAAATTGTCTTCGATTCCCGACTCAATATTTCCTCACAAGAAATCCCCCAGCGACTCACAGGTACTAAAAATAGAGATTAAACGACCAATGAATTACAGTACCGTGACTATTGATGTGCATTGGTCGTTAAGCTCGAACAGGGTACATTGTATTTATGTTACCGCTTTAACACAGAGGCGTCGGAAGCAAATTAATATAGGGGAGGCGAATGTCGACCCGGGCGAAGCGAAATGCTAGCGAGGTCCGGGGGCATACTCGGAATTTGTTTTAATTCTAGATGTCATTTCTTGCATTCTGCTGCATTTAAGAGACATTTTATGTTTGGTCCAAATATTGGGGCGGCGGTCGCCGCCCTTGCCGCCCCACTTCCGACGCCTCGAACACTGGTGTTGTTGAGGCCATTAACTACAAAATTTTGACCTAAGTTCTATGAATAAATTCAATGGGAGATAACTAGCTACGATCCCTCATTACTTAGTTAGCTAACATAAAAAGGACTGGGTCGCAGATATGCGCATAAAGTGATGAATCAGATTAAGTCAGGGCGTCTACGTATTCCCGTGGACATGAAATGATAAATTTTGGCAACTAGTTGGGCTGTCTTTTGTAATGTATTAGCATGTAAAAAATCGATGTTGCCATTTTTTCTGACAATCTCTTACCTATTTTTTTTTACATGTTTGGAACATACCCCGTATTGAGTCAAAAACAGAGAAAATGCGCACAGTCGCATTATGTTCCACATAAAGCCAAGCTGGAAAACTAAATAGAGAACGCTGTTTCTCTCAGAAAATCTTCATGTAACCTATGTCGCTGTAGTGGTGTGATATCAGCAAAACATGATCCAACAGAAACCGTGTTATTCAAGATGGCCGCTAAGATGGCCGACAACAATTAACAGAAATATATCGTCGACACTAATTACTATTGAGTGACATAAACAAAACGACTGGGGTGGAGTTCGTAAAATCCATTGTATATCTCAAGTTTAAAAATTAGCCGGGTTAGGTCATTCAAGATGGCCGCCAAGATGACCACTTATAACTGAAAAGCAATGATTTTGAACTATAATGATTATCATATGATGTATGCTTATTTGCTCTAAGAAGTTCCCCATCAGTGAACATTATTTAAGAAATCAGTACTGAGCGACACCATATCCATGAACGTGTAATATAAGATGGCCGCCAAATAGAGCATCGAGTAATAAAATACTAACTTTTAAGCTAATTGACATCGAATGATGATATCTTCTATCCGTACACTTTTGTGGACTTTTAGATTATAATGAAACACGATGTAACCCGCCCCCAATTTATTTTATCGATGATATTGTTACCACTTTGACAATTATACACTGCCAATTCATTTTCTGATTACGTAATATCAACCTGTGTTGATTGTTGTTAGTGTCTTGTTGTATATGATCAACTGGCACTTATTTGTACTTTTTGCTATTTTTCACATCACAATGAAGGATCATAGTCCTCCTCCTCATCGTCACCGTGTGCCACAATATAATGACTTACATTCTGCACAATTCGTCATCTGCTCCACACTGACATATTTCAGAACAATTCATATTATGTGACCTGCAGGAGCAGTGGGACTGGCATTTCGTTTTCTTACAACCACACTTTATCGGATAGGATAGCACTGTCGGGGCCGGGTGTTCCATTGTTATAATCGGTAGTAACGAAGAACCGTCATTGTCCGTTTTCCAGCCATATTCAGTTGGTGGTGGTAAATCTGGGTTTGGAACATCATCCTGATACCACATCATTGCCTGGTAATGTGCTTTTGAAATTGCCTGCTTCAGTGCTCCTAGGATAGGGGACAATGTTTGACTCCCTAACTGTTTCCATCTCGATTCACCAACATTAGTAATTTTGGCTCCGGGAGCTGGCATGCTGGCACGGTTTTGCAAATGTCTCGATAGATTCCGGAGTCTTTGATGCTACTTCAGCGGAACACTTATTTAGTGTTTTCAAACAACTGATTTTGCCGTTTCCGGCACACTTTCCAGTCTGGTCGGCTCCGCTGAACGCATGACAGCCCGACAATGCTTCGGTCCTCAGGACCACAAGAGCACGAACAATCGGGGCTAACGACTCTTGTTCCCAACTCCTGTGACAAAGTATACGTGCCCTAGCAAAAGTTGGCTGTACCGACGAATGGCAAGCGCTAGGACATCGATGTCTGGTGATTGAATGTGAATATCGGTAGCTCCTCGTTGAACGGTATCTATGCTATGCAAAATGATCTTTGTATCAGCCTCTTCTTTTGAGCTACGCAGGTGCTGTACATTTATACCGTTTGCAAAATCATAGTTTCTTGAAGTGACAACGAATGTCTTTTCACTGTTTTCAAACGTGACCTTTCCAAGAGGTGTGGTATCTGTAACGTGAGACAATCACTGGCTTGCTATTATGTCCCGCGTGCGACTTCTGTCAGCGTCGTCATATCTATCGAAAACCAGGTGTATCTCGTCAAAACCAGTTAGCTTTGTGCTTCAATATAGCAACAACGTGGTCAGACCAATCCGCACAAGTATTGACCCACTCTGGTTTTCCCATGGACTGAACTACAACCATTCAGTCTATAACAGTAAGTAAACATTCTCGGACGGAACTGGGACTTGATCGGCTTCCGTCTTGTGTGACGATTCAGGTGCAATTGAAGCTTCCGTTTCGTACGATGATTCACAAGACTCGATCGCATGTGCCTTCCAATACTTCCATCAATCTGCTCTTGTCTGTACGCCGTAGTAGTTCCCCAGTCATTCTGAACAAGACTGAGGTGAATTCATGATGTCCGATGGTTTCTTTCAAATCGATTTCGGGTCTTGATCAAGAATCAATCAGCGAAACAGCACGATCATCTTTCATCTCGACAACTTGGCCAGCCAACTTCTGCTTTGTTGTCTTTCTGGCACTCTTTCACATCTTAAGTTGGACCTTTTTCATTTTGTTCTAGCTGTGTGATCTATCTTGGATGATTCTTTCATCATCAGATGATGTGTACATTGTTTGGCATATCTCATCGCGATTGCATACATCTTTACTTTCGAAATGACATTCACAAGGTCTTTGGTCTCGCTAGTAAATGGATTTTCTGACTATACGAAAACAATCTTCAGCATAGCTATGTTATGCTATTGTCCCTTCCACATAACCTATTTGATGTCATGGTGTTGTACTCTTTTTATTGATTCTAGCCCAGCCATCTGCTGTGCTTCTTCGGCCAGTCTACCAAGCTCTGGTGTAACCAAGAAGAATCGCTCGCAAGCAATGGGGTGGGAGTAATACCCAAAATGCCTCCAGTTAATTTCATGGTGCGATTGATGTGTTCAAGCGCGTGATCAATTCCAATGGCACAAACTGGTATGTTGTTCTTGTTCGATGAAAGTTTCCAGCAGCGAACTCCTGATATACCTCTGCGTCAGTTGTTTCGAGAGCTCTCACCTCGGCAAGATCTCGGCATCTCTAACACGACTCGTTGTTCATTTTGTCGCGACGGACGTCTGCACAACTTTTGTCAATTTGCTGTGCACATCAGGTCAGGATTGTCCTTGAAGAATACATCAAGATAAAGATCATCAACTGTAGTAATATTAGTTTCGAGCGCGCTTTTCATGTGTCTAGCTTCAAAGATTTGACATGTTGTGGCTGGACCATATATGTCTGCCTCAGTCGGTGCTTTATCCAAACCGCAGTCCTCAACATAGCTGTCAACTGCGCTGAGGGCTGCCATTACCGTATGCATTTCACCCAGTCTGAGCATCCATTTACACAAGCAATCATCTGGGCCCATGTCCAACTTCCTGACTTATACAGACTTATACAGACACACATCCAGAGTGAGTACTGTTTTCTGGTCATCACCAATGACTACGCCATTGATGTGCTATGCATGTTTTAAAACGGTCAGGATTTGCTATTCGTGAGCAGGTGCTGCTTCCAAATGCAGAGCAGCAACTTCAGTCAACGGTTTTGTTGATGCTAGAGAAGAATTGTAGGCTATCCATGTTGGGATATTGTACTAGTTTTGCTGTCAGATGCAGTTCATCTTCGACTGCTTTCGGTAGATCTTTGTCAGATCGCTCGTTGGAGGTGTTATCCATGTATTCGGACTCACAAACCTCGCTTGTGTGCATAATGCTACGTGACGTGCAAGTAACCAAACTGTGTCATGTGGCGTTGTAAGGCTTGATGGTAATTTTACCAGAGCCAGGCATGAAACTTTGAAATGTAGAATGTTTGTGCATAGCATTAGGTGCATAGCAAGGGACCAGATCTGTAACAGTTGAAGACTTCAGGGAACGCTCTCTGGCCAGACCATGTGCAAAATAGGGAACCGTAAAGGATTCATGAATCCCATCGTAATTTTTACCCATCACATTGCTCCCAACCAAAGCAAGTTGAAGTTGGTAATAAAATAATGACATTTACGTCAACCACGGGTCAACATTTCAACAAATCTGAAAGAGCATCATTGGTCGAACAATTTTGTAGTTTCGTTCAGATCGGCTTGTCAGTTCATGAGAAAATGGTTAATAATTTGACCCACTTTTTGGATGGCGGCCATCTTGGATTGCGTGGCGCCGCCATTTTGTGTATTACATTTGAAAAGGCGTCAGCAAAGAATAATCCTGTAACATTTGACCATCATCCGCCAAGCGGTTCAGCAGATATAGCATATAGAAGTTGGTAACTGAAGAATGATCATTTTACCTTTCAGCGGCCATCTTGGATGACCTACTCGTACGTAATAATGACATTAGCTTGGTACTTGACCATCCCATTTGATCAATTACACGCTCCATAAATGCGCTTGACACGTATTACAATTACCGATACAGGGGTACCGGTCCCGGTTGATACCGGTACCGGCTTATAGAGGTCGCCCAAAAATGGCGACGACAGCCGTAGTTAATGGTACTTAAAATAGATAAAAACTTGTCGATACCTAAAAATAGTAAATTACATCGGACGTTGACATAACTGTATCAGACGATACAGTACAAACGAAACGGAATGTAGCAGTTTAAACGTCACAATGTCGCCACCGCATGTAAACTGAATATTTACCGCGGAAATTGACCTTTGACTTTTGGCGCAAGATCAAGGTCATTGAAAGTCATCAGAAAAAATGGCAACATCGATTTTCTTGTTGCTTAGACTTTACAGAATACATTTATAATGGTTGCCAAAATTGATCAGAGCATGTGAACGGGAATGTAGAATGGACGCACTGGCGCCTGCACTATTAGTAAGGAGCCCCGCAGGATATATGGATTTTTTTAATATTAATTCGTTCCCACGAAATAACAATTCGTTCCCTCAATTTAACAATTCGTTCCCTCGAATTAACAATTCGTTCCCTTAAATCTAGGGAACGAATTGTCATTTCGTGAGAACGAATTGTTAATTCGAGGGAACGAATTGTTATGTCGTGGGAACGAATTGATAAATTCAGGGAACGAATTGTTAATTCATGGGAACTAATTAATAAAAAAAATAATTCCACGTCCCCTGTGGGGCTCCGTAGATTAGCGTCTACTGACAATCATTTAATCATTGCAGAGTGTAACGAGACGTCTCAGCTGGATCGACAGATATTGAAATAAGAACAAGAACAATTATAACATGAATGATCATGTTATAAAAGAACGCTTTGAGTGTACGTTATTACTATTGAGGCCAACTACATGTTTGCAAGTAGCATGTAAAGTTATAGATATCAGGGTATGGGATCAGTGGTTTCCGAACCTGCTTTTCCGACGTGACGTATTCTGTGACGTCATTTTTACAGTAAATTTTCTTGAAACTTTTCCAAGCAAACGGACGGATTTCGATGATATGTATCTCACCATAGAAGTGACATACCGGTTCGATGATATGTATCACACAAAATAAACATTCATTCACCATTACCCCACGTATTGATTCACATGATTATACATTTTATATCAGACGGAACTTTCCACACTGATATCAGAAGCGATAACCGTGTTTCCTTAAAATGTTAACTGACATTACTATTTATACACTGTATTTATTTTGTGATGTGCAATTATCATACTTTATAATCAGTCGAAAATATTATTAATTTGCAGGTGACGCATTTAATTAGTATAAATAATTAAAATATATCATTCCTCGTTTGCATATGAAAATAGCCTGATATCAACGCGAGTCACTATCAGTAAAATAAATATTACTTAAGGATTATATCTGCATAGCGGGCACTCGTAAGTTTTAGAACTGATGGAATAGAGACACAATTATACACTTTTTAATTCATATTTAAAAGAACACGTTGTGCCTACTGAGTGGACATGTACCTTTAATGTGAAATTTACAGACTATCATAATTGTGCACTTACGAACATTTTAGTCGTACGAAGTTTAGTGAAACGGCCCCCAGGTGCTTTAGGGTTTACTGCGTCAGCCAGTACCACCAACAAGGTGTATTATAGGAATGAATGGCCTTTTTGTGGAATTTATCGGGGTATAAACTTGGAAAAGTCGCGGGAATACTGGACGAAGCGATAAAAAATTACAATTTTCGAAAAAAAATCCAAAAAAAAAAATCCAAAAAAAAAAAATAAGTTTTTTTTTTTTTTTTTTTTTTTTTTGAAAATTGTAATTTTTTAAGGCCTCGTCCAGTATTCCCGCGACTTTTCCAAGTTTATGTCCCCGATAAATTCCACAAAAAGGCCATTCATTCCTTATAATTCCAGCATTTTAAATAAATTCATCAAGAAAATGTGTTTATTTTGACAGACGGCAGCCATTTGTTTACATTACAGCACTGACAGCGCACCTGCAGAAAGTGGTTCGGCGTGGGAGTTTACTGGGATATAAATTTTGGACAGAGACTTGCTACGGGCCAATCAAATGTTAGGGAATTGTGTAAATATTTTTTTTGCTGGAATTATGATGACGTGGTTACAACAACAACAACAAGTACTGAAACTTCCAGAAGCCCTCCGATTCAAAGTACGTCCTGCATCTAATGGTTCTCTATCATGCCCTGCTAAATCCATGACCCTCAGACCCCCGCTAACTCCAAGTAAAGTTTACGGTCACAATTTTAGCGCTTTCGCAAACTAAACATTGGGGCAAGTATATTTTAATTTCTGTTTCCTTTCACACAGCTTCTTGATAGTCACAACCAGGAACACTTCGTTGTCTTCTAACATGGTGTTATTTGAACATTTGTCATGGATTGTTTTCCCTTTTGGACTTAGAACTTTGCATCTTGCATACTCATACATGTTGGATCAGCCATTCTCCAAAAAACCTTACCATTACCAAAAAAAAGTATTTAAAAAATAAAGTTATTATTACACTCTTGCAAATTATTTGCACGGGTTTCGCTGTGAGATAAAACCCGTAATCAACTCCTTACAAATAATACACCGTGAAGAGAATGCCCGTAATTTTGCGCGTGTTTTCTTGGAAATCACGAGCTACCACGCAAAATGTTTAATTTGCATTACAGTCAAAATAAAGTTATTTAAAGATTTGGAAAGGGTCTCGACTACTCTAGAACTTTAATGTGATCGAACACATTCCAAACTTGCACTCAAATATATCTGGTTCATAGAAACAGCAGCATAATTTTGATTTCAAAAAGTTTACATGACGTCACACATCGTAACGTCAAAACGCGGGAAAACACGTCATTGTACAACTATTCATGCGCACATCACAATTCATTGATTATAATCTCAAAAATAGACTAAATGTGCATATGTATCCGCCGTGGAAGTGTAATACATATGATATTACATCGTACATGTTTGAATATCGGAAATAATACACTCGTGTACGTCGGCGTCCGTGCAAGCAACTCGTTCGCTACGCTCACTCGTTACTTGCGCGGAAGCCGACGCACACTCGTGTATTATTTCCCGCTATTCAAAATGTACGATGGAATATCCTCTAGTAATCATCTTTAACTTACTGATTTGCAGACGATTAACCCTTTCTGTATCCTTTTGTTAAAATTTGCCCCCCAGACCACTTCTACCATTTCAAAGTATTAACAATTTGAAATGTATAGGTGTGACCGACCGTTATGGAGGATAGAGAGCACACCTTGTGATGTATGCACCATACTTACCTACATCATGATACTAAAATACACCAAATAAATTGTGTCTTTCTGTAGCGGCCACCACATCCAATGCATATGGACACTTATAAGGTCAGGCCTTTCCCCAGAAAAAAATTAAAGCGCTGTGGTGGTCGACCGTAGCTAGGGGGGTCCAGTTGCATGCTCCCCTGGAAAATTTTATCACGTACATGTGATTTGGTGCATTCTGGCTCATTCTAGAAGAGGTATGGCTGTACTGAAAACGCATTAAAATAACCATCTTTACTAACAAAAATAAGATATTACCTGTTGAAAGTGCCATTTCTGTAGAAAAGAAATGATGTTCACTTTTGCGCCAAATGAATCACGTAATTCTAGTCAAATGATCGTCATTATACCCCCCGCAACGAGTTGTGGGGGGTATACTGGAGTCAGGTTGTCCGTCCGTCCGTGCGTCCGTCCGTCCGTCCGTCCGTGCGTCCGCGTAAACTTAACAGCAGAGAAATATTGTTATAACTTCTATTTCCTTCATCTAAAATGCTTGATATTTCACACATGCATTCCTGTAAGGCTCTACTACCATGCTGTGCCAAATCCACGACCGACCAACCCCTGCAGATCCCAAGGTCAAGGTCAAATACTTAGACCGTAAACCTAACATCAGAGAAATATTGTTATAACTTCTATTTCCTTCATCTAAAATGCTTAATATTTCACACATGCATTCCTGTAAGGCTCTACTAACCAATGCTGTGCCAAATCCACGACCGTCCCAATCCCCGCAGATCCCAAGTCAAGGTCCAAATACTTAGTCTCTTTACAAAACTTAACATCAGAGAAATATTGTTATCACTTCTATTTCCTTCATCTAAAATGCTTAATATTTCACACATGCATTCCTGTAATCTCTACTACAATGCTGTGCCAAATCCACGACCATCCAACCCCCGCTGATACCAAGGTCAAGGTCAAATACTTAGTCTCTTTACAAAACTTAACATCAGAGAAATATTGTTCTAACTTCTAATTCCTTCATCTAAAATGCTTAATATTTCACACATGCATTCCTGTAAGGCTCTACTACCATGCTGTGCCAAATCCACGACCGTCCAACCCCCGCTGATCCCAAGGTCAAGGTCAAATACTATGTCTCTTTACAAAACTTAACATCAGAGAAATAAGTTATAACTTCTATTTCCTTCATTGAAAATTCTTATTATTTCACTTGTGCATTCCTCTAAGGTTGTACTATCATGCTGTGACAAATCTACGACTGTCCAACCCCCCGCGGTGATCCCAAGGTCAATGTCACATACTTAGTCTCTTTTACAAAACTTAACATCAGACAAATATGTTATACTTCTATTTTTCTTTCATTGAAAATTCTTAATATTTTCATATGCTGTGACAAATCCCCGCCCCGCTGATCTCGAGGTCAACGTCACATACATACCGTATACCTCCAATTAACGCCCCTCTCAACCCCCCCCCCCCCCCCCCCCCCCTCCTAATAACGCCCCCCTCCCCCCAAATAAAAAAAATATATATATTTACCAATGCCTTAAATCCTTATTTGTGTTTGAAATTGGCGGTCCTTGGTAAAAAAAAATTATTTTTTTTTTTTTTGTAATGGCTAATAAACGCCCCCCCCCCCCTTTTGTAAAATGTAACGCCTCCGGGGGCGTTAATTCGAGGTTATACGGTAGTCTCTTTACAAAACTTAACATCAGAGAAATCGGTTATAAGTTCTATTTCCTTGCACGGATCTGCTTCACATTTCACACACTCATTGCTCCAATCGACCTCTACCACCCTGTGACAAATTCACGTTCATGCCGCTCGCGCTAATCCCAGAGTCAATGTCACAAGCCCACACAATTGGAAATGTTTACATATTTTAGGGGTACCTGGGCCCACGCGGTGGGTATTCCGTAAGCCTCGCTTACTGACCAATCTAGTTTCAATCAGGTAAGCGTTAAAGTCATTTGGCCCCTTCCCCTAAAATAGGATTACAAATAATCGTAATACTCACATAACATTAGTAAACCGATAGAATAGAGAATAGTATACCCATGCTATAAACAGGTCGCCAAACTCCCCACCACCACATACATTTCTAACCCTTTCAACACCACAGGCCTGTATAGTTGTACATGTATTGGCAAAAAGTGTAGATCCTATGAGCCGGCTCGTGACGAGCCGTCTCATCAGGTTTGCACTTTTTGCAACTAATTTTCATACTTTTTAGAGAAAAAAAACACCCTCTTTTTATAAATGGACTACACTTTTTGCAAATAATTTTCATATTTTTGAGAACAAAAACACCCTGTTATCATAAATGGACTAGTCTGAAAATTATTTTATGATGATTGGATTGGTCGGAGAATTAACAAATCAAAATCAATTCCAGTTACTGGGGTGAAAGGGTTAATTGAAAAATGACCCCAGAGTGAATATGTTGAATCTGTTGGATGGTTCGTCTGGATTTACAATGTGTGCAATCATTGGGATAAAGAGAGAGGCACGGGGAGTTGAAAGGGTTAATCGATAATAATGTTTGTGCAGAATGGATATTTGCATGAAATTGCGACAATAGAAGACACTACTTAACTGCAAATGCAATAAGCGTGGTTGTGTCAGATCACAGCCCACTGATTTATCACCTATTCAATTACCTGAATTATATGTATTTTAATTAGGACAAGAACAACAATTTGAGGCACAAAAAACAGTGCAGAATATATAATTTACTATGTATAGATAGCATTGATTGCTTGTTTTACACTACAGTTTCAAATGTCATTATACCATGTTCTTACTTTCGAACTTGATTAGAGGCCGATAACAAATAGAAAAAGAAAGGAATGTACATATTACAGTTGAAAACCACAGTTTGTTTGTTTTGTTTGTTTATTGGTGTTTAACGGCCTATCGACAGCTAATATCATCAATCCCATTTTAGCTTGCTGCATTGGGTGGGGGGGGGGGTGAAATCCCAAACTCAGAACGGAATATTTACATCGAGAAAAAAATATATTCAGCGCTGAAATTAGAATAACCTGACCTGGTGCCAGGTCAATATCACATGAAGTCATTTGGCCCCTTCCCCTAGAATAGAATTACGAATAATCGTAATACTCACATAAGGGGCATAACCAGCTTCAACTGTCACATACAAAATGCCGAAGATGTGTGAGGGCCAAACCAGGTCTCCAGTCGGAATTCCGGTAAGGATGAACCCCGATCATTAAATTACCCATCGCATGCTCCCACCTACCACCCACTGAAAACCACAGACAAAAACAAACAATTTAAAGGTACATGCCCACTCAGTAGGCACAAAATGTTCTTTATATCAAAGACATAATCTGAAACATTTTTTAGTAAAATAAACATTCATTCACCATTACCCCACGTATTGATTGGCATTGGTAAACATTTTTATATTAGACGTAAATTTCCAAACTGATATCAGGGGCGATAACCGTGTTTGTTTTTTGCGATATTACTGTTCATTCGCTGTATTTATGTTTTGATGTGCAATGATCGTACTTTATAATCTGTCGAAAATATAATTTCTTTAGGTGACGCATTTAATTAATGTAATTAAAAATAATCATGGCTCATTTGCATATGAAAATAGCCTGATACCACCGCGAGTCATTATCAGTAAAATATATGTTACTAAATGATTATATCTGTATAGCGGGCACTCGTAATTTTTACAAATGGTGGAATAATGACACAATCATACACTTATTTAATTCCTATAAAGAACACCTTGTGCCTACTGAGTGGGTATGTACCTTTAAATACAAAAAAATCAAGCTCGACAATACACCAACATACACATAAACTGGGTCGGGTTGGCCGCATTTTAAAATTTTTGGGTATAGGAGGTTTTGAGCTGACGTCATGCAGGGTGTATTCCTGTTACTAAAAATAGCTGGCCGTCAGCTTCCTGCTTCGGCGAAGCCATTGTTCCAGAGCGTATTTACATTGCTTGGTGTGTATCAATACTAATTAATGGATTTACTGACAATTAATATCTGATGGGGAAAGAATGTGTGGTATTTGGTTGTACTAACAGAGATAATGACAAACAAGTAGCCTTAAAGCGCTGGAAACCAAAATATTTGTCTGCTGATTTGGTATTTTATTCTCGCTTCGTCTCAAAATCGTGTTTTGGCAGCACAGTAGAATTGTATCAAGCTGAGACGAGTCTAATGTGCTTCCAGAACATGATTTTAAATAGAAAAATATTTAAAATCAGCAGATGACAATTTTCTTTTTCAGTGTTCTAAGGGTTAAAAGTCTTCGGGCTACGATACAACGTATTAAATATAAGAGTAGTGTAACAGCAGGTGTTGGCCAAATGGGAAACACAGACTATATAAAGTCATGTACATTTGTATACTGTTGATATGCATGTTAATAAAGAATCGAAAACTGATGTCCACGGTGTCCGTGCAAGTAACAAAAGAGTCTGGTTTACTGTGTGATGACATTCTCAAGGTGTGTGACCCAAGTAACGGACCAGTAGCCGATTCCATCAACATTGCAAAGTATACTTTAGTAGCAAAGTATACTTTGAGGGAGAAATTTTCAATTTTATGATAAATTTATTAATTTTTATTATACTGAATTTATTACATTATCACAGCCAATTTGGCTGTGATAATGTAATAAATTCAGTATAATAATTCTGCATACTTTTAATCATGAAATATATGCATTTGTTAGTTCTATATGAAATAATGCTTTTCGGGAAAAATAAATGATTTCTCCCTCAAAGTATACTTTGCTAGTAAAGTATACTTTGCAATGTTGATGAAATAGGCTACTGGAATGGTCCAACTAATTTTCAGACCGATCAATTGTTAGAAAAAAGCATTTAGATCAGTACATTCATAAACAAATGGGTGTTTCCTAATGATATAAAAGTACTTGCAAACAGTGCAGATCCTGACGAGACAGATCCATATGAGCCGGTTCATCTGGACCTACATTGTTTGCAAACACCAACAAAAATGTCTGTGGTGTGGAAAGGGTTAATAGTGATGACCAGGCAGAACCAGTACCTCACCTGTATTGGGAGAGGGTGGCGGGATCATAAACACAGCTCTACATTTAATTGCACTTACAATAGCCTGATCTGGTACCAGATTCATTGTTAGCTGGATGTGCTATACAAAACAATAACTATTTCTGGTAATATACATGTGCTTATCATTGTATTTATGAGGTGGCAAGTTAAAATATATATATCAACAATCAGACCTGTTACCTGGGTGTGTTATAATGAACAGTAACTATTTCTGGTACCACACAGGGGGCCCATTTCTCAAAGCTTCATACAACTAAAATGTTCGTAAGTGCAAATTTAGAATCATCTGGAAATTTCAATTGATGAATTTACATTTATTGAGCATAGGCTGGCTGCATAGCAGCCTATGCTCAATAAAGGTAAATCCAATAATTGTTTGCAAGAAAACAGTGTTAATTTGAAATTTACAGACTATCATAATTCTGCACTTACGAACATTTTAGTCGTACAAAGTTTAGTGAAACGGCCCCCTGGAACGGGTCTGGTAGCGATCTAGAGTTTGTTTCATACATAAGCTTTGATAAATATCTGTCTCTCGTGTCCCTATCCAACCCTTTGACGTAGAGCGACACACTTGACATATTTTGCTGAGTTGTCAAATCCATTGTAAAGCTCGGTGAAGAAACACAATGCTATTTACGCATGCGCGAACAAACACTGTAAATACAAAATATCGAGGTCGACAATTCGCCCACATACACATACATGTAACTGGGTTGGGTTACCCGCACTTTAACATGTTTGGGTCTATTTATATATGTATATACATATGTATTTCACAATAGACTATTATAGGTGTAATCGACTTGGGTCATGGTATGTATGTTAACCATATGTTCACCTACACTGTACTCCTGTTTTATATAAACCACACACGGTAAATTCTAAGTTTTATTTTAAATATATGTACTATGTTAAATAAAATAAATCATAGTCGAAAACTAGAAAATGTGTTCATAGAACACGGATGCCCCACATACTGCTTTGATAATAAACAAGGCAAAATTCCAAGGCAAAAAGGGAGATAATCCATGACCCGGGGGGTCGAAACAAAAATCGAAATAAGCTTTGCGCCTCTACTCATCATAGATACCATGTTTCAAGTCTTACAGTTTACAAGTTTTACGAGTTACAAGACAAAATTGCCAAATTCTAAGTCGAAAAGGGAGAGATAATCCATGACCCGGAGGTTAAATAAAAAAACAAAAATAAACGTTGTGCATCTATATATATATACTCATCATATTAAGGAAGCTATACATACCAAGTTTCAGGTCTGTAGCTAGTATGGTTTAAAAGTTTTACAACCTACAAGGATGGTGACGGACGGACGGACGGACGGACGTTCTTAAAAATTGTGTTTATGTGTCTACGAGCCACATAAGGCCCCTCTGAGTACTACGGAATAAGCCACATAAACCGATTTTAGCCACATAAATCGGTTTTTTATGTGGCTAATATAACTAACCCTATTCTTTACTAAGTCCATCCCTGTGAGGGCTAGCCACATATACCCTATATATTGGTGCGGACGGACAAGGGTAACATTAAAGGCCCCCTCCACTATCGTGGCGCTGGTGGGGCATAAACAATCTATTTAATGTTACTGGGTGTCAGATATGTGCAGAAAGTTATGTAACAGATCTGTTAAAAATACTTCAGTTGTAGATTTGTATCTTATTCTGAGCCCAAAAGGAAACGTGTGTTGCTTGAAAAAATTGGATTTTGATAAAATGTCTGTTTGTGATAACTAGTAACTGTGCTAGTTTTGTGCAATTGAGCTAATTTAATTTTTATTTTCCTTTCTACACTACAGTACAGGCCTGTATAGTGGTACTGGCAAAAAGTGTAGATCCAGATGAGCCGTCTCGTCAGGATCTGCACTTTTTGCAAGTAAATTTTCATATACATGTATTTGAGAACAAAAACACCCCCTTTTCATAAATTGACTAGTTTGAAAATCATTTTGTGACGATTGGATTGGATTGGCTGCAAAATTAACATATCAAAATCCATTCCAGTTGCTTAGGGGTGGATCAGCCAGTGTCTAGAATGGAAAATATTTCATGGCAAGACATCATGTAAATTGAATGCAAATTGATGTTTTGTACAAGTTTACTGATTTCATAAATGCCACGAAACTTGGCGGCATTTATGAAATCAGTAAACTTGTACAAAACATCAAATCAGTTAACAAGTTTAATAAATCTCATATTAAATCATACACAAATGTTTGATTCTATTTATTGCATATGCACATCACAATACATCGAAGCTGTAAATGACCACCTAGCTTGTTTTCTGTACAGGCCACATTTGTATATTTATTACACTAGTGTATTATGATTTTTATTACACTGTGTTATTATGCAATACAATAGTTTACATAATCCAAGTTGTGCACACGCTTGAACTAGCTCTATCAAACAGCAAACTAGTAAAAATCTGTGACATACAGAATACGATGCGAGTATCTTTTGATATCAAGTTTATCAGGCAAGGCTAGGAACCATGTAGGAATTCCGAGGCTCGCTGTTTCCGAGACGAACCTGATAACCATGGTATCAATACACACTAGCATGGTATTCTGTATTATATTTATCAGGTAACATTTTATGCTATAGAATGTGGAAATATGACGCGGATTTCATTGAAAAGAACGCAGACTTGTTTACATTGTGTCATTACACTGACGTCAATCGGTAAAATCATGTGACGCTGTTCGTCCAATGAAACATCAGTTTTCAATTAGTTGTTTGCAAGATAGTATTATCAGGTGAATGCCCGATACGACATGATGTTATCAGTCGGTACGTATTCGGCCAATACAAAGCTGGTTACCTGATAAATGATAATACATATGTTATTTAGGACATTTGCAAACAACATATATGTTTGTTTGTTGAGGCTTAACGGACTATCAACAGCTAAGGTCATTTAACTCTGTGTCAATGGGTTAGTACTAAATACCATATATTACCTGTACAAGTACAAGTACATGTTCAAGTACATGTACAAATGGAGGGAAAATCCCAAGATCAGAACTGAATATTTACAGTAAGAAAAAACTATAAATTCAGTCTTGAGATCAGAATAATCCTGATCGGATGCCAGGTCCTCGCCACACCAGAATCACTTGGCCCCCTCCCAAAAGCAGTAGGATCAGTAATAATCGTGCTACTTTTCCAATGGGAAATAACCCAATTCAACTCCCAGGTAAGAAAAGAGCCCAAGATAAAAACATACCTGAGGGCTAAACCAGGCAAATCGTGATTCCTATAAGGAGGAACCCCTACCGTTAATTTACGCCGTCACGTTCACCCGACCAACCATCCACTGTAACAACATGTAATGTCACTCTACAACTTGCACTAATACATTACTGAGACACGTATTTGTTGCTGCCACTCCAGAATGGCTATTATGTGTTTTGCAACCAGTGTAGATCCAGATCAGCCTGTACATACGCACATTCTGATCAGGATCTGCACTGTTTGCCATTCCATCATTATAGATCATTATCATGCTACAGGAGTGTGTTATTTGATCAAGAGCTACACTGGTCACAAACCCATAAGTCTCATTTCTACAGTCACATGTGATTCACCATAATCAACATGGGGTTATCGAGTTGTTAACCTGTGTGGCTCCAGATCAGGTAACAAACTCAAGTACCGTAGTCTAACATGGATCTTCTCTTTTTGTTAGCAGCATCAAAATTAGATTTTATTTAACGGTGTTTAACGGCCTGTCAACAGCTAAGGTCATTTTAGGCCGGGTTAGCGGGGTCAAATCCCATATGATACCGATTGTGATGGGGGATAAATCCCAAAATCAGAACTGAATATTTACGGAGAAAAATATATAGTCAGCCCTGAAATTAGGAAACCCTAAAAGTAATATGATTAGGAATAATCATATTACTCTTATAAATGTAAGGGGCATAACCAGATTTAACGGTCACATATTTTCTCTAAGTCTGTCACCTTGACCCTGGGGTTAGCGGGCACCATTGGATTTCTGTAGAATGATGCTGGCTGTGGTTACAAATGCATCAATGAAATATTAAAGCATTCCATCAAGGGAAACAGAAGTTACAATGAATTAAGCCAAGCGTTAAGTTCTCGAAACTGAGCATTTTCTGAGTATGTGACATTGACCTTCAGGTTAGTGGGCACCACAGGCTTCCTGTAGAATTATGGGGGATGCTGTTACAAATGCATCTATAAAATATTAAAGCATTCCATCAAGGGAAACAGAAGTAATTAATTAACCCGAGTGTTAGTTAAGTTTTGGAAATGGAGCATTTCGTAAGTCTGTGACCTTTACCTTGTGGCTAGCGGGCACCATGGGCATTCTATAGAATGATGTGGGATGCTGTTACAAATGCATCTATGAAATATGAAAGCATTCCATCAAGGCAAACAGAAGTTATAATGAATTAACCACAGCGTTAAGTTTTCGAAACAGAGTGTTTTCTAAGTCTGTGACCTTGACCTTGGGGTGAGCGGGCATACGCTTTCCGTAGAATAATGCGGGATAATATTCCAAATGCATCTATGAAATATTAAATAATTCTATGAAATAAAACAGAAGTTATTGCAGATTAACCCCAATGTTAAGTTGTATCCCTATATCTCCTTTTCGCTATGCGCTAGGATAATAAAATTGAAACGAAACAAGAGACTTTAATGGGTTTTAAAGTGGCCATAACCATTATTCGGCCAGCAAATCAAGGCACCGCGTGCGTAACATAAGCACCGCGGTCGGACTTATAGCGCCGCGGCACACTGACAACTGAAATTATAGCGCCGCGGTCCCACGGCGCTATAACCTGCTGGGGAAAGGCCTGAAGGTATACAGACACGTTGTTTACAAGTCTATGGAAAGTAATGCCTATACAAGCTTTTTCAGAGACCCATTTGTTTTATGAAATACTGTGTTCTCTTGTATACGTTTTTTTAATGACGAAATTATTTCATACGAAATTAAAGACAATCAGATCTCTGAGTTCTTGTGATTATTAGAAAATACATTTAATGTCCATAAGGCCATTATGTAGCATACACTATATAAAATAAAAATATGTTCCATTTCGCTACGAAGGTAAGAATGTTTGCATGTTATTTAATGAACTTCTGCAATTGATAAGGTGTGATATTTAATAATACTATTCAGTACATATTGTTATTTCGATGAGACAAGTTGCATACTTATGCGTGTTTTATAATAAATGTATGTTTATATAGGAATAAAAACAAGTTGTATATAATGTCTCATTAGGGTAACAAGCTGTGCCAGTGTATCGTGAAATTGGAAGTACGTACTACAGGAGCAGTGACCAGTAGGTGCCGATCACCATAATTCCTATTTTAAGAACATTGGATCAAGATGCTGCCAGTATATAAGTGTAAATTCCCGTTACGGAGGATAGAACTAACGAAATACCAACATCAAGCTGAAAATGAAGGCACCGACTAAAAAAAGGCTATGTCGTGAATTTGTATTCGGTTTATATCTTTGTCAACCCGCGCTTCTTCCAGTAAAATCATGATTTGGATAGTTGGGAAACGACACTGACTAAATATAGCTATATATATATAACCTCGTAGCGGCTTTTCACTGTACACATGGGCATGTTAATCGTAACATACTGTGACGTATCATGAGAAGAGTGGTCCACATAGGTTTTTAAATCGTGTAGCCTCAGATCAGCCTGCTCATTGCTTCTAATGAACAATGTACACGAGTATCATGCTCCGAAAATGCACTAGATGATCAGGTGCTACAATGATCAAAATATCAATTGGACATTTTTTCTCATTGTGCGTCACAATTATATTGGTAGTTGTACATGTATAAACGTTTGCTACATGATGCCGAAAGTGTACTCAGTCTTCAAAGCAAATACAGAATACTGCATTCCGCATTTGTCCTGAAACTTTCGTTAAAGTTAGTTCGGCTTTATTTACGGGAAATAAATATCATTGACACTTTTTCAAAATATGTTTCGTGAACTATCGTATATATCAGATTATCGTTATAAACTCTAATGGACAGCTTCAATTAGTTTAACATGTTTTTCTTTTTCTATCAGGCTATTTGTTTTGGTTATGGATAAGTCAGCGGATGGGAGCTAATTTCCTCAGTTACTCAAAACTGGAAATGCTCACCGTGTTTTTTCTTTTTCATAGAACGCCTATATTCTCGTGAATAGTTACAGGCGTTCTATAATTACAATCGGTCGATGGGCCGAATGGGGTTCGCTGCGGGAAACTTCGTAAAATGAAAGTGTGCCAATACCAATAAGCTATATGTTAGTTCAATATTGAAACATGCTAACACCTGTAAACATTGATAGGTTATATTAAAATAATAATACGCATGTAATTTGCCAAAAAATAGCTTGCCAATGAAATTTAGTTTAAATAGATTTTCCCGTATGGAGCCTCATTTAGAACGTCTGGTACATATAGAGTCAATATTTGAACCTTTTTACTAAACGCCATAGTGTCATGTGTCCAATCCAATTTATTGGACACAGGACACTTTTTTTTAATGTAATATACCAACCAATACCAAATTTACGTTTAAAAGGTCAGCTATTTGTTGTTAAATGCGATTGTATTTTCATTGTGACGTCATACTATATTTCGTGTCCTGTCAAACGCGTACAATGATTGGTCATATTGCCATTACACGTACTGGTCCAAGCCATCGTGAAATGATTGCTGTCTTCATTGTTGATAAGCTCTAAGACGATTTGTGAATGCTACAGACGTACATTTCTGCAAATTTGCTAAAGTTGAGAGGACAATAGGGCGACAGCCAAGACGCATCAATAATTGACCTACATTTTACATAAGTCTACTACTAACATGAATTCAAGTGGGTAGGTGATATTCAACATTGCCTGTGCATGTGCCGAGTCATTGGTTTTCGCGACCAATGTTGTTTCCACAATTGTTGTTTAAATAGCTAATTTCTAATTTATGGTGCATCTCGGACTCTGTGTGTTTGTGGCACCTCGATACTTGTAGATTCACTTTGAATATATGTTTTCAGTCCAACAAGTCAATTCATTATCTATTTAGGCTATTATCTCCCCCCCCCCCCCCCCCGAGAGTCAAATGTGTTTACAAAAACTGTAACAACATTGATGAAATAAGTAAAAAATTGAGGTGTGCGGCGAATCCAGGTACACTGCATTTGCACAGCGGTGACTTTTTTTCCCCGAAATATCATGAATATAGGCCGGTGCAGTATTTCTATTAAGTAAGTGTACCCGGCTTCGCACCGTGTATGTAGCTTTGCACACACCAATATTTTACATGTCTGATTATTCATGTTGTTTTCTTAAGACAAGTGTTTTCAGAAAGTCACGTGTTTACACGATTTACGATTTAGAAAACTATAACAACAGTGACCAAACAAGTAAACAAATTGAAGTGCAGTATTTGTATTAAGTATTTGTATTGCAGTGGGTGGGCTTCCTAAAATTTATTTGTACACAGGGTACCCATGTTTGGTCTGGGGTGGTGATGAGGGACTTCTTTGCTTCATTGGGGTGACCTCACGAAATATGGGCGGGGTGGAGACTGTATGTTTGTTGGGATTACAATCGTGTCTGTTAATTCTGCGCACCTAATAATAATTTTCGTGAAAATGTCCATATTCAGTCTAAATTCCCTGAACATTCAAGGCAGTTCTTAGCCGAGATAATCACGGCTAAACAGATGGCTTTTACTATTTCATCTGTCGTCTATTATCTGTATCCGCCTAGCGGAGACCCAGCCAAATTTGATCAAAATATCTGTCCATTTTGTCCTTGAGTTTTGCGAATAATACGGGAATAAAATGATAACCAATGTCGGTATATTTGCATGTGTATTATTGGTTTATGAAGCTTTTTTTAACAGATCTGTTGTTGATCTATTAATTTAGTAAGCAGGACCACTAATCATTTTGACCATGTGCTGAATAACTTTTTACCAAACTATCGGAATGGGATAAAATTGTGACTTAGTATACCGTTAATCAGCTGATTTATTCCAAAATCAACATAATTTATTAGCCAGGTTTTTTGAAAAACAATCCAGGCTATTGGATTGGCGAAAGCCGGGCGGGCGGGCGGCGGGCGGCGTCCACAATCAATGTTAAGTTTTCGTGTTTAACTTCACCCATTTTTTCCGCGCAGTCGACTTAGCCATTTTCAATGTTAAGTTTTCGCGTTTTCAATGTTAAGTTTTCGTGTTTATGTCCATTTCTTTGGTACTGTACCACCTAGGACCACCAAACTTTCACAGCTTCATAACCAAGGGGTGTCTACCACATACAACTATCCAACATGTGACCATTTTTTACCTTCACCTATTATTTCTACGTAATTGACTTAGCCATTTTCAACGTTAACTTTTTAACGTACGTCTGGTTAAAGTTTTTGGTTAAAACTTTTTCGTTATACTATATCTCTGCAACTGCTTCGCCCATTACCTTGAAACTTCACATGGGTGTTTATCATCGTCCATATTTTCATTCTAACCCCCAACCGTGCGGCCCCTGTGCGCAATGTCAAGGTCAAATTACTTTCAATTTATTTGTTAAAGTTTTTTCCTGTACTATATCTCTGCAACTGCTTCACCCATTACCTTGATACTTCACATGGGTGTTTATCATCATTGTCGCACCCGCTTGTGGAAATCGCGATATCGTCGCCATTTTGGCATACGTCCGTCCGTCCGTCCGTCCGTACGTCCGTGTGTCCGGTTAAAGCTTTTTCGTTAAAGTTTTTCCATCTACTATATCTATTTTTGTTAGTGTCCATGCCTCGCCCCAAGGCGCGACATGCAGGCCACAGCCATCTAGTCTACAAAAAGTGGGTATAATTATGTTATCCAAGTGTCCATGCTTGGAAAAAACCTGGCCTTCATGGCTTTGCCTCGTTTCTTGTTCTGACGTAAGCTGGGCAAAACATTACGTGAATTGTGCATTAGCCGGTGCGCAGAATTAGCCGAAATGACATTTTTTTATATGCAGATCAGAATGTCAGTTTTCATTGGTTTGATACATGTACAGATATGAATGTCAGTGATTCTATATTTTATGTACATCTGGTGTCCCGGTGTAATTTACTGACAAATCACACAATTTATAAGGAAAATTATTTTTTTTCAGTAAAGAAACTATGTATAATACCATGTATATAACGATGTTTGGTACATGTGGTAAAACACGGCATTCTGTTAGTTGCCAAGCTATTTTGTTTGGCTTAACTTTACTGATTCATATTAAATACATGTTGTTGGGTTACCATAAATGAGAAATTCCACGACTTGCTACTAAATTTCTCTGTTTCGCACTAATACAATTAGCTTACCATATTCTTGACACTTTTCTAAATAGATGCCCCTTCAGTTGTATGTTTTATGCCGTTGAAAAGAAAAAAATGTAAAGCTATATTTACGTCATGTAAATGTACGTAACGGAAATTACATTTCTGAGACCCCTGGTCCCTTGAAGTGGAAAAAAAAAAAAAATGACGAGAACAATTGGCTATACTATTATAAATGTAACAACTGGACTGTCACCCAATGGAATAAACACAGTTTAATGAATTATTGGTTCTACATCGAAACTAGAAACACGACACCAATATGTACATAAAATATAGAATCACTGATGTCTCATTATTATTGAACCATGTTATTGTAGTTGCGAACAATAACTCTTGCAATCTACTCCTGTACCGTCTGTAGCAGAGTTACTATTCCATTCATACATGTAGGCTTCCTCTACATAATAGCTAATCAGATCTGATTTACACTTTAGTTGTTAATTGTGACACAATTTGTATATTTTCCATCTGAAAAAAAATATTATAAAAGTAATACGTATGGATCACGATTTGCCTGGTTTGGCCCTCAGGTACGTTTTCATCTTTCGCTCTTTCTGTTACCTGGGAGTTGAATTGGGTTATTGCCCATTATAGAAGTAGTAAGATTATTACTGATCCTACTGCTTTTGGGAGGGGCCATGTGATTCTGGTGTGGCGAGGACCTGGCATCAGATCAGGATCATCCTGATTTCAGGGCTGAGTATATAGTTCTTTTATTGTAAATATTCATTTCTGATTTTAGGATTTTCCCCCCATTTGTACATGTACTTGAACATGTACTTGTACAGGTAATATATGGGATTTATTACTAAACCCATTGACCCGGCCTTAAATGACCGCATCTGTTGATAGGCCGTTAGACCCCAACAAACAAATAAATGATATACGTAGGCTTCCTCTACAGAATAGCTAATCAGATCTGATTTACACTTTTGTTGTTAATTGTGACCTAATTTGTATATTTTCCATCTGAAAAAAAAACTATTATAAAAGTAATACAAAACTTTACGTGGGTGGTGGTCGGGAGAACGAGACGACGTAAATTAACGGTAGTGATTCCTCCATATAGGAATCACTATTTGCCTGGTTTGACCCTTCAGTACATTTTTATATTTGGCTCTTTTGTTACCTGGGAGTTGAATTGGGTTATTGCCCATTATAAAAGTAGTAAGATTATTACTTATCCTACTGCTTTTGGGAGGGGCCAAGTGATTCTGGTGTGGCGAGGACCTGGTATCGGACCAGGATTATTCTGATTTCAGCGCTGAATATATAGTTTTGTTATTGTAAATATTCAGTTCTGATTTTGGGATATTCCCCCCATTTGTACATGTACGTGAAAATATACATGTACTTTTTCTTTTTATATGAAACGTGAATTTCATCACTGATATCAGGGGCGATAACCGTGTTTCCATTAAAGGTTAATGGAAACTATATTCTGTCTGCTTAGTTTTGTTATGTGCACTATGATCGTACTTTATAATGTGTCAATAAAAATATTTGTTCGGGTGACACATTTAATTGGTATAAATAATTTAAAAATGTCATGTCTCATTTGCATATCAAAATAACCTGATACCACCGCGAGTCACTATCAGTAAAATCAATATTACTAAATGATTATATGTGTATAGTGGGCCTGCACTCGTAATTTTTAAAACTGGCGGAATACATGTACCATAATTACACAATTATACACTTATTTAATTCTTATAGGCAAACTGTTATGCCTACTAGATGGGACCACAGGTTGAAGTACTACATTGTAACGGACCGAGGTCTATAAATACATTAAATACGCCTAAAAGCGTCCATAAACGAAAAAAAAAAGCTAAAAAAAGTTTTGTTACTCCCTCTATAACACACACATATATATACCTCGGTCCGTTACTTCAACCTGTGGATGGGACCCCAACTTTAGCTGCTACATGTAATTTGCGAACCAGATCTCTTATTCACTATTCTGCAGAGGAAGACTATGAATGGAAACGTAACTCTGCTACGGACAGTACGGTTGTAGATTTTAAGAGTTACTGTTCACAACTACATGTATGAACAATGTGGCTTACTCGCTTACCACATTTATCCAAGTGTTGTGAGTTTGATGCCCGGGTGGGATGTAGTTCTCTAAGCACTGTTTCATGTTGGAAAGTTGCGGAGTCATTTGCTGAGTAATGGTTAATACTGGTAAGAAATTCAATAAAAGGCTAACCATGTACATAATAGTGTTTGATTGTTTGTTTCAGGGAAGCCGTCTACAGATCTTAGCCATCTGGATTATTCGTCGAGCCTCTTCAACTTCACCCTGCAGTCGAGGCAGACACCAGCAGGGCTATTGAGATAGTATATGGGCGGTTTCAGAAGAAGCAGATAAGGCGGAAATTGTTTCTCATTCTGCTGTTGAATGACAAAGGCCACCAGAAGAATCGCTGCCCGAAGACACTACTCCACATGGGCAACAAGTTGCCAAACACTCGCGAAATGGGAACTGATCCAGTTCCTGACCTACATGAAGCAAAATATAGTGTCGCCATGACAGACTGTCATCATCTTAAGATCAGCAACATCTAAAAATATAACCCTCGAGGAAGAGCTTGAGAAAGACAAGTTCAGTTACAAAAAATTAACCATTTAACCGGAGTACCATCCATGCCAGTGGCAGTGTTTGTGTGGTTCTTAACTCTGATTTCTGCTCTAATCATCTAATCAACCTGTTGAAAGGATGTGTCGTGAAGACATGTTACTTCTTGTGTTGATGGAATTGAGAATGAATCTTATTCACACAAATCTGACTTGTGCAGTTTTAAGATTTGTCAATATTTTTTGAATCGGTGACTCATTCTTGTGGTGGACAGAATGACATTTGTACATTTCTGATTATGTGACACTCGAAGGACTAGATATTGAAATGGTCAGAAATATATTTACTATGCTTTTACACATATGTGGCTGTGACCTCAGGTTGAAGTAACGGACCATGGCCTATAAATACATTAAATATACCTAAGAGCATCAATAAGTGAGAGAAAAATAGGCTAAACAAAATGTATTTACTCCATGTGTGATATATGGAAGTAAATAATTTGTTTAGCCTATTTTATTTCACTTATTGATGCTTTTAGGTATATTTAATGTATTTATAGGTATTGGTCCGTTACTTTAACCGGTGGCTGTCACTGGAGAATGTGGTTTATGGGATTTGTGACCAGTGTAGCTCCTGATCAAATAGTACACTCCTGTAGCCTGATAATGATGTGGCTTGTTAGAAGCATGATGGAGATTTCATTGATGCAATGGTGAACAGTGCAGATCCTGTGCGGATATGTGTATCTACACTGGTCGCAAATCTCATAAGCCCCATTTCTCCAGTCACAGACACCTATTTGAGCAAATTTAAAAATCCTACCGCCAACCTAGAGTGATTAGCATTTAAGGTATTGCATTCAATCTTTGATTCATAAATTTCTGTTTAACGTCCACAGTCTATAAAGTCTATATTTGGTTGGTTTCACATGGTTTCAGTTATCTTCGCAATAAAGGATTTTACTTGAAACATCCACAATAGACCAACGACAAACTTTGTAGACTTTCGAAGGGAAACGAAAAATTTACGAATTAATGATGTATTTTTGTGTTATTATCATGATTATAATTGAAATCAATGCCCAATGGTCAAACTTGTAACAAATTACATGTGTACAATAAATTTCGACATCGAAATTTGACTTCGAATGAAATGGTGCAATTGGTTAATATTGGTCATTTGCAGTGCATGATGTGACAAACAACATATTGAGGCATCATCTGTAACACAGTGCCTTCAATGATGATTCATACCCAGGCATACAAAGCTTTCGTCCATCCGTAAGATTTGCGTTAAAGGTTTTTGGGTACCCATTATATCTGCAACCGTAAATCGCTTTGAGTTGAATCTTCATATACTTCTTTATCGTCATCCATATTTTTATACTGTAGCACACCGATGTGGCTTTCCTGCACAAGGTCAAATTACTTAAAGTTTTGAAATATTTGCATCAAACATGTCAAAGTTTTTTTTGTACACAATGTCTCTGCAACCGCAGCCCCGTGCAGGCACCGGGGCGGGATCAACTGATCCTGAGAATAGTGCTGCAGTAGCCATTGCTTGTCGTAAAAGGCGACTAAACTGGCTTAACGATTGGGTTCATACTTTCCGGAACCCACTATACCGGATTTGGCCCTCATGTACATTTTTGGCTTTCTTATATGTGAGAGTTGAGTCAGGCTATGCCCCATATATAAAAGTAAGATTAGCGCTAATCATATTACTTTTAGGGGATGGGATAAAGGATGCTGGTGTGGCGAGGGCCTGGCACCAGATCAGGTTGTTCTAATTTCAGGACTGAATATATATTTTGATTGTAAATATTGAGTTCTGAAGTTGGGATTTACCCCCCTCGGACAGGTGGATACGGGACACGACCCCGTTGACCCGTCTGCGTGTAGACTCCCTGAGGCTTGTACCTCTATGTCAGAAAAGCGGACGTTAAACCCTATTCACTCACTCACTCACTGCAACCGCAAGTCAGGTTGACTTGAAACTTCATATATATACTTCTTTATGAAGTTAGAAGATCAATATTTTCTTTCTATAGCCCTGGTGGGTGCATGTGATGGGTAATTTAACAATCGCGATTCATCCTTACCGGAAATCCGACTGGAGACCTGGTTTGGCCCTCACATACGTCTTTGGCATTTTGTATGTGACAGTTGAATCTGGTTATATCTCTTGTGCGAGTATTACGATTATTTGTAATCCTTTTTTAGGGAAAGGGGCCAAGTGACTTTGGTGTGGTATGGACCTGGCATCAGGTCAGGTTATTCTAATTTCAGGGCTGTCTATATTTTTCTCGATGAAATTATTCCGTTCTGATTTTGGGATTTTCTCCCCAATGCAGCAGGTTAATACATGATCGAACCCGTTTGCCCAGCCTTATATGACCTGAGCTGTTGATAGGCCGTTAAACACCAATAAACAAATAAACAACTTTGGCATTTGGTATCCGACAGTTATATCCTTTATGTGTGTATTAGACCATAGCTGTTGATAGGCCGTTAAACACCATTAAACAAACATTCTATAGCCCACTCATACGGCTTTCATGCACACAGTGAAGGTGAAATTACTTTGAAACTTGCGTTAAATGTTTTGAAATATATGCGTTAAAGTTTTAAGTAAACAATTTCTCTGCAACCATAAGTCAGATTGAATTGAAACTTCATATATTTGTCTATCAACAATCAACATCCATATTTTCATTTTATAGCCCACGCATGTGACTTTCATGCCCAAGGTCAAGGTCAAATTGTGTTAAATGTTTTGAAATATTTACATTAAAGTTTTAAGTACACAATTTATCTGCAACCGTATGTTGGATCGACTGGAAATGTCACATACTTCTTTATCAACAGCCATATTTTCATTCTATATCTCACCTAAGCGGCTTACATGCCAAAGGTCAAGGCCAAATGACTTTGCTACGGCCGAGACCCCGCTCACTTGCTCTAGTCCTTAAAAGCAAGAATAACATATCTTACCATACCGATTTCTTTTCTTTTTTTCGGATACATGTACTGATTTTGTGTCCCGAGCATAACTGGAATTCCTTTTTGTATATTTATCACAACTCTTGCCTCACTAATATTCCAGTGTTCTCCCTTTGCTTTTTCACGCATTGATTTTGTATCTGGCACATGGCGATATTTCAAATTTGACCTAATATGGTCCTGATATATATCAAATCGAAGGTATCGTGGGTATTGTCAAAATCGGATGATACATCATACAAGATGGCCGCCGACAGGTGATCCTTTAATTATAGATTTCGTCTTCTTCTCATGTACCGTTTGGCCGACGCTGGTCAGACTTCACAGTTGTGGTGCGTGGGTGAAGCATTTTCATATTTGTTAAAATGGAGGTTGTCGCATAATCCAAGATGGCCGTCGTAGAAAATTTGGTAAAATTCTTAAAAAAATCATATCAACCATGTTAATTTTACATTATTCTTTTATATTTTTACATCAAGCTTGAATTGCCACTTTGATATCAAGGGCGATAACATTGACTCTTTAAAATGTTAATGGAAACAACTATTTATTCTCTCTATTTATCTTTTGATGTGCAATGATCATATTTTGTAACAAGTCAATACAAATATTTATTCAGGTGACACATTTAGTTGATATAAATAATTTAAAAATGACCTGCCTCATTTACAATCAAAATAGCACGATGATACAACCTATCAGTAAACCTAAGATTAATAAGTGAATATTTCTGTGTAGCGGGCACTTGTATTTTTTAAAACTGTTGGAATAGTTACACAATTATACTTATTTAATATTTAATTCCTATAAAGAACACTTTGTGCCAAACAGATGGGACCCCAATTCAAATCATGATTTGCAACTTTGCTGAAGGATGTCTGGCACCCAGTCATTAAGTGCAAAGGCACGACACTTGTCTTATCAGCTCATTCACAAACACCACCGTGACATCATACAAAACACTTGTCACATGGATTCACCAGTGAGTGTACAGTACAAAGTCCAGTGACATGGTCTGTAATTGCATCCCGTAACATTTGGTCAGGTGTGTATTTTTTTACTTTAACCTACGTTTTCTGGGGGAAATAACTACCTGTATAATATATGTGAAAATCACTACAGTGGAAGAAATTGAATGTATGTTCTCGCACCCCCTTCCAAACTCTATTCACAATTCACACCCCCTCTGCATGAATCTGGATACTCCACTGCAGTGCAAAGTCGCAGAACAATTTTTGACATACAGCCGTTTGAATGTGTACTTGTGTGTGTGTAATATTTCTCAGACTTTTTCAAGGCAATGATTTCTGTTTCGATGTAATGTATGACCTGTCGTGCATTTCACTCACAAGTTCATATTGGTGCTTGTAGGAGTATTTGATATCCAGTATACATTTTCTATGGCTTTCACATTCTGTAAAACCGTCTGGAGTTTCGACAATGAAATGGAGAAATGGCAAACATTTTCATGTGTCTGAATGTGGATAATTTCTGGCACTCATATTTCATGACTTTCTTCAAAACGCCAGTTTTAGAAGTTGATGGTTTATTTTTATATCATGCACTGCAGTGCCGGTGATAAGTCGCTAGGTGGCGTTGTCAAGTCGGACTGTTGACACCTTGTACTGTGCGGACTCACCGAAACAAACCGCCAGTGGACGCGTTACACTATGTTTGCAATGTAATCTCCCTGGGTAAGTTTATAGATCGCGGCTCAGTCAGCGTGCGACTAGATGTCGGTTTTTTTTGTTAGGGGAAAGTACTAAAATTGGAAAATTGGGCCCGTGCAATATTTAAAATTGCGCCATGTCAATTAAAGGTGGTGCAGGATGTTGAATGTAATATCTTTATAATGGAAAGACAGAGTTTAATGAAACATAACGCAGTAAATGCTTAACAGGTTGTCAATTAGTATCCCCTCGCCGATAGGCAAGAGCTGGTATATCGTTAGTCCATGTACTGCGTACGTATGTACGTACGCTAGTAACACTTTTCATTTTTCAATAACTTGTGACCTGCTTCCACGATTTTGATATTATTTGACCATAATGTGTGTCTATGGATGGAGCATGGTTTAGCATATGAGTAGACTCATATGACCCACTTTCGACCGCCCAAGGTCACGGGAGTACTTTTTTATTATCAAGGCTGCCAGCGATGGGATTAGCTTCGTTTAATGATGCCAGTGCGAGGGGATTAGCTTCGTTTAATGATGCCAGTGCGAGGGGATTAGCTTCGTTTAATGATGCCAGTTCTTGCATTATGATATAGTTTGCTTTAATCTAACAATTTTCTGGTTTTGACGAAGAATCGGTTACCATGTATGTGAATATAAATCTAAAGAACGTGAATGTATGGTGTGATACATATCATCGAACCGGTATGTCACTTCTATGGTGTGATATATATCATCGAAATCCGTCCGTTTGCTTGGAAATGTTTCAAGAAAATTTGCTGTAAAAATGACGTCACAGAATACGTCACGTCGGAAAAGCAGGTTCGGAAACCACTGATCCCATACCCTGATATCTATAACTTTACATGCTACTTGCAAACATGTAGTTGGCCTCAATAATAATAACATACACTCAAAGCGTTCTTTTATAACATGATCATTCATGTTATAATTGTTCTTGTTTACTTTAACATAATGCAACAGTTATTCGGGCCTCTAAAGCTACTGTCTCTAAGTGATTAATAATGGGGTCTTTTGGTCAGTGTATATCCGATTAATATGCCGGATGTGCAGACTGATCTGGTTCTGTGTTGGTTGCAAAATTCGTTAAGGACCGTTTCGTAAGCCGGCTGTCCGAAATTTACTCAAAACTAAATACATCCTCAATATATTTCCGCCACTTTAGTTTAAAACAACTTTTTGTCATTCCAAAAGCAATAATAAGCTTCAGTAGTATTCAGTATTAGATGTACGGACTTTCTATTAACCCATATCTCACCGTGTGACGTTTGTATAAGGACAATTCTGAAAAAGAGCATTATACGTGTACCAGTGGGATAGAAAATCGGTTGCACTGTGTGAATGTGGTGGTCAGGGTGGGAGAGTGGAGGGTAGGACGGTGTGCATGGGGGAAGATGACGCACATACTTTGACCACTTTAATATAACTTTCATAAACATGCAAGTTGGGAGTGCTTTCGAATTTGTTAATGGATGTGAGTCTAAAGAACTTTCATCTTGTATTTCTTTAGATGGACACAATAAATCGTATGTCATCAAACTATATTGCTCATCTGTAGTACTGTCTTTTATTGGCATCTATTTTGTCATGTTCACCAAAACATATGCTAGAAACTACTATCTGTTTCACGAAACTTGCCCAAATTTTAAGGCTATATAGACAATGCAAAAACAACTCTTTTTTTTGATAACGTTAAATTTTATCAAAATTTAAGAATGAGCCTACTTTTTATTTCGTGAAATTTGGTAAAATATTGGTTTTATTACGAAAAATGTATTTCTCTATGGGAATTTAACATGGGGAGAAAAGAGGTGTGGGAGGAGTCAAAAAACGAAAATTTTCGGAAATTGACTCCAAAACCTGGCTAGATAGCTTGGAAATGATCTAACTAAGGAAACAAAAGTTAAATTTTAAAAATCAGTCAAGTATTTCTGAAATTCTAAAAAATGTCCCCATGTTAAATTTCCATAGACATCTTCACTCTGTGAATCAATATTTGACCAAATTTCACGAAATAAAAAGAAGGCTCATTCTTAAATTTTCCTTTAAAATTTTTTTTTTTTTAATTGTTTATATGGCCGCAAAATTTGGGCAGCTTTCGCGAAACAGACAGTAGAATTCGTTTTGTCATATCCTCCGTAACAATTTCCTCCATAATGACCATTTAAGCTGCTGTATCTACTAATATGTCAGGCTGTGGACAATGTGTATTGCGCATTAGCTAAACACTATCACAATCAATGTGGTAGTTCGTTTTCAGATGCGAACTGCCATTGGGTAGAACTATGTATAGTCATGCAATGTAGTTAAACTTGTGTCTGTCCTCCATAACGGAGTTTCATCCACATTAGTCAAACTATACACACTTATTTCAACATTTACACATCAATCGACATATAAACGATTCTAACAATAATTAATAAACTTTCTGAACTAAAATGTCCATACATTTACAGCATTTTAACATCCCTTCAACAAATATTTGATTTATTTACTGATGGCATGTAGGTGCCAGCACAGGTAAGCACATGATAATTGTTTCGTTTATAGATGCATCAATGGCCGTTATATAACTTGCGATAGCATCCATAACGTATCCCAACTTCTATATTCGGATCACTGATATAGTGTTTGCATATAAAACGGTTTATAATTTATCCCGTCAACACAGTGAGTATGTCCAGTCAATACAATTTTTGCATTTTACAGCCATTTGTAGGTGTTGACGGGATAAATAGAATAGTAGGTTAGTGCCGTGAATGGGAAAACATATCTGGCGCGGCTCGGAAACGGGATGTGCTCGGCAGAGCCTCACCCATCCCGTTTCCTAAGCCTTGCCAGATATTTTTTCCCATTCGAGGCACTAACCTACTATTCTCTATATAACTTTGAATATGAAGAAACAAAAATTCGCCAATCGTAGCAGATGCCATTGCCACTGACGGAAGATGACATACATACCGGGATCATATACAACATAACGCCGTTGTTATTGCGCACCAGGGAACATAACTACATGGCATTGAAATAGAGAATAGTAGGTTAGTGCCGTGAATGGGAATAAATATCTGGCAAGGCTTAGGAAACGGGATGGGCGAGGCTCTGCCGAGCACATCCCGTTTCCGTGCCGCGCCAGATGTTTTTCCCATTCACGGCACTAACCTAATATTCTATTTATCCCGTCAACACCTACAAATGGCTTTTAAATGCAAAAAAATAACCCTGTCACCGCACATATTCATACGCAGTGATTATGTCGTATTGACAGGATATGAAAAATGTTTCACGGCACCGTGTTTCACGGCACATACGCACTGTGTTGACGGGATAAAATAATATAACGGAGGACATCTGTTACGGAGGTAATAATTTATGTCTTATATGTCATTTATTTTTTACCTTTAAAGTAGACACAATTTTATAAGCATTTGTAATGAAAGTCCATGGATAAGAACATAACGTTCATATTATATGATTAATAGTAGATAGTGTAATTTCGTGGAAAAGTGCCGTTACGGAGGACATGCCTTGAAGTGTGACAAAATAAATTTGTCACCATAACGTTTTCTGTGAAGTGGGCTTAATGATTAGTTGAACAAACTTCTTTTACCATTGACTATGATGTTTTCACAAGAAAATAAGCACACGACATTAATTGTGTGTTAACCGTTTCTACAGTTATACATAGGGTAGCTACAATTTCGTTATGGAAGACAAGCAGGATTTTGGTAAAAAAAATCACCATTTGCAAAATGACTGAGTGTGCCATAACTTAAGAAAAATAAAATTGGACATTGAGTTCTTGTTGATTTGTGCCGATCGTGTGCATTCAATTAAAGTAAAACACGCCAGCGACAGAGAAAAAATGATGTACCATGAGGTTATTTATTATCAGCGAATATTTTAGCAAATCCGTCAACAAGATTGCACAACTGCTTTGGAATATACTATAGGAATGAATGGCCTTTTTGTGAAATTTATCGGGGTATAAACTTAGAAAAGTCGAGGGAATACTGGACGAAGGCCGGAAGGCCTTGTCCAGTATTCCCGCGACTTTTCCAAGTTTATATCCCCGATAAATTAAAAAAAAAAAGGCCATTCATTCCTTATAATTCCAGTATTTGAAATAAATTCATCAAGAAAATGTGTTTATTTTCCGTTTTCTTAAGAATTATTTTAACTGCGTCAGACGGTTACGGAAAGTAGTTCGGCATGGGAGTTTACTGGGATATAAATTTTGGACAGAGACTTGCTACGGACCAATCAAATGTTAGGGAATTGTGTAAGTATTTTTGTGCTGGAATTATTCATATACAGTTGTTCAAAATAAATTGAATGTTGAACACTGTTAAAGTCCCACTCGAAAGTATAGCGCTGGCATGTACCGGCGACATGGTAGTGTTGTAATGGTAAGGTTTATTGGAGAATGGCTGTGTCAATATTAGGGTAATTTAAAAACAAATGAATGTATAATTGTCCAACGACACAATATGTGACGCGCCAAGCGAAAACCTCCCTTATCAGTAAACGTGACGTAACGAGTTATGACGTTACAAAGACGGCGTAATTTTCGCGCTGTTTTGACAAAGCAGACGTCACATGTAGCGTCATTGTCGTGTCTATATGTAGCATTAAATGGCGTTTTTGGGAAATAAATTTAAGTAGACATTAAATAAAATTTAAACATGGCGGTTTATTTTTTAGTTATTTCCATAAATACGCCTGCTTACTTTGTTCTTTTATTTTATTTCGAAGACAGCGGCTACTACAGTAACTGTTTCTGATAATAACAAGTTATCTCCCTTGGACAAATGCTTACGTCGTTCTCAAGATAATTTGTACCGAAATAAAACAATATGCAGGTGTGCCTGTCTGGGCGGTAGGATGGATTGGGCTACGGCGGCGAAAAACTTCCGGTTAATTAGATAAAAGTTAAATAATCACGCTTCTTTATTTAGTCTAATTCCCCGTGTATGATCGACCCTACCTCATAAACCTACAACATACACTCGCATGTGTATTGCAATCATGCGGACATGACAACTCAAGTCTGGGAAAACACATTCAAATATCATATAGTTTATTACATCGACAGTGGATTCCAAATTATACGAAATTCTAACTGTGAAACGTGCGTATAACTCCGTTGGATAAAACATGTCCTACATTCGTTTCTTTTCTATTTTGGCTAGTTTTGATCTCTAAGTCTCAGTACTGAATACATCCTAATGAAGATTGCGCATTGATCATGCTGCCAGCCACAAACGAAGGGCGCACCGGTACCGAAACAATACAAGCGACGTACGCGTGTTTGGCATGTTTTCAAATTCTGACACACATATCTTAGCCTACTGCTGTGTTATACGCAACGACCACTCTTTAAGAAATTTGAGAAATTTCCAATTATGGATGCAAAGCCCGTCAAAAAAACTATGATGCATCTATATTGGTGATGTAAAATTAGAATCATTGTGTTGACATAATTTGGATATAATTTCCTTGAAAATCTTCATACAATCTAAAGCCTCGTACATGTACAATGATTATCACAAGGACGGTGTTAGTTTATAGATATATAAACTTTCAAAGGAATATACATTGACCATCCAAATCCGGTCCTGATTAATGTCCTGATTAATGAATAGCATTTATAGTTTACTTAGCGCCCGGCAAGCATAGTTAACGTATGACTTACTATAAAGTCTATGCTTCTTACTGAATTTATTTGCAGCACTAGACCGGAAAAATATGCTTTTATTTTTTTTATTTTCATGGCTTCAATATTTACACCGAATTTGTGCTCGAAATATAGATGGGACCATTACTCAGTCCAGTTTGTCCGCAGTGTGGAGCAATTTTACTATCGCAGCTTTATCGATTAGATTAGGTATTCAATAAATGTATAGGAATTGTGATTTTACATTTACACATATCATAAATACACAAGTACATATATTACACATCAGGGCTTCTAAAATTCCAGAATGCCAATCGATCCGGACGTAACTGTTGGCCCGAAGGAACCGGTACGATTACCGCTATTCCCACCATCCTGCCTATCATGTTTTTTCAAAATATTTTTTTTCTAATAACATGTTTTGGCAGCATATGAGAATCGTCTCCTAAGACGATTGTTATGTGTCCTGTTGGGGACACGTTACAATCTCGCGTTTTTTTATTACTGATGCTGAACACGTTTTTGTCTTCGCTAGTCGCATAATATACAATAAGCTCGGTTTTATCCGATCACGTCGTACATAAAATGCACCTGCGGTTGTTATCAATACCGACTGTGACGTGTGGAGGGTGCATAAATATGTGTTGAGTAATTGATCGTAATTGTGTGTCTGTTGACATCGCGTCGGCATGTATCAAATGTCAGATCGGCATGACTTTGTAACCTTTGGTGTCTCAGGCATGAGAATACAACACAGTGCGTATATGTGCTGTGAAACACAGTGCCGTGAAACTGTTTTGATATCCTGTCAAATAGAATAGTAGCATAGTGCCGTGAATGGGAAAAATATCTGGCGCGGCACGGAAACGTGATGTGCTCGGCAGAGCCTCGCCCCTCCCGTTTCCTAAGCCTTGCCAGATATTTTTTCCCATTCATGGCACTATCCTACTATTCTCTATTTATTTAGTAAGGTTTGGTTCTGGAATTATCTTTCGCACATAATTATTCCATAACTTTATGACATCGAAATTTAAAAGTCGGAGGTGCAGAATCCCAGAAAAAAAGGTAAGGCAAAAACCGGCGATGCGATGCAGTAACCAACTAGAGCAGCTTGAGCTGCATCAACGGTTTGAGCCTCAAACATTGATTTCATGTGTAACTAAGCTTTAGCCCAAGGTGTAAACTATCGGTTGCAAAAAGAATTTCTGAAGTTTTAGAATGAACAGTCCAACATTATTGTGTTCGCATCATCACACCGATGTGGGGCTTGTTAGCTTAGAGGTAGAGCGATGGACTCGGAGTGAGGGATACCGGGTTCGATCCTCAGCCAATGTTTTAGCTAAAGGACTGAAATATCGACTACAGCAAAAACAATTGAAATCGAATGATAAAGAACGAAGCTGATGTCACATCCGTTGCTCTATTTTGAAAACTTGAAAAAATACGTTCATCTTTGACATCGAATAGAGCCGTAAGTAGTCACGATATAGCTCTGAAAATTATCATCTTTCATGCGGCTGACACTCCCCTATCACCCTGGCAAGAAATTATGTTGCTGACAGTACTGTACAAATTGGAAAACGTTTGTAAAGACCACCCGTTATCAGCCGAAATTCGGCAACATCGTTGAAAAGTATATACATTTTTCAAATTCAAATGCATATAGCATTTGAGCAGATAGCCGAAAACTATCAACGAGTTTGAGATAGAGAATTTTGTCAGCTTTCCAATGCAAAAAGAATTCTTGAAATCGGTTGGAAAATAAGGAAGTTATAGGAAGTATGACGTCACTTCCGTTTTCGTGGAAAGTAGCATTAAAAGATATCTGAAAATCTCTGAGTCTCTGCTCACACTTGATCCGAATCGGCATGCAAAATTTGAAGTCGATCCGACCAGCGGTTTGGTGTAGATGGAGGGAGCCCGTAAGTCAGCGGATGATTATTTTTCGATAGTTATCGCCCTTAAATTGCAGTTTACGCCATTTGTAAATACACCTAATAAAACAAAAATTGAATATGTGCAATATTCCGCCTGTGAAGTTTTCGTTTGTTTTTCACCATAGGCCGGGCACAAAGCGGGAAAGTTTTAGCTACTAAAGGACTGAAATATCGACCGCAGCAAGAAATTTTGAAATCTATTGATAAATAACAAAGCTGACGTCACATCCGTTTGCTCTATTTTGAAAACTTGAAAAAAAAGACGTTCATCTTTGACATCCAATATAACCGGAAATAGTCAAGATAGAGCTGTCTGTCTGTCTGTCTGTCTGTATGTCTGTCTGTCTGTCTGTCTGTATGTATGTCTGTCTGTCTGCCTGCTGCCTGCACTGCCTGGTGCCTGTCCTGCCTGTCGTTGCTGTCTGCCGTCTGTCTGTCTGTCTGTCTGTCTGGTCTGGTCTGGTCTGGTCTGGTCTGTGGTCTGGTCTGGTCTGTCTTGGTCTGGTCTGGTCTGGTCTGGTCGGTCGGTCGGTCGGTCGGTCGGTCTCTCTCTCTCTCTCTCTCTCTCTCTCTCTCTCTCTCCTCTCTCTCTCTCTCTCTCTCTCTCTCTCTCTCTCTCTCTCTCTCTCTCTCTCTCTCTCTCTCAACATCATTAGAGAGAAACCATAGTATTTCTCTCTCTATCTTGCAACATCATTAGATAGAATGAAAATAAAATATATCTCTCTCAACATCATTAGATAGAATACCGCACCTGTTGTGATTTTGTTTACGAGACATAGTCAAGCGATCCATGATTCTCTGTGGAAATGACTAACAGAAACAAGTATACATTGCAACTGCTGTTTTATAGCTGAAGTGAAGCTGTATGTAAAAAAAACACAACTAATACTAACAATAGTAAAAATGTGCTCAAAGACCACCAGGGATCGAGAAAATAATAGCTTCACTGGAAAGACGCACCTGGAGAATTTCTATACGGCACTTAACTTCGCTGATGTGAGTTTAAAAATACAAGACATAATCAAGCGATCCGGGACAATTGGGGAACACGACTTCCAGAACAATGTATACATTGCAAGTGTGCGTCTAGTGCACCTGTTGCTGTAGTCCAGGATACAAACACATCTGACACAGAACTGGGTTAATCAAAAGTAAATGTAAACACAATTGATACCAACAATGGGCAAAATGTGTATAACTCTCGAAGTGACAGTCGTGCTCAACATGCTCAATGACGACTGAGATTGCGAACATTGGGAATAATATCACTGAAGATGCTTAGCCTTGTTATGTTTTCTTTAAAGATCGTAAATTTACTAATACAGTTTATATAATGCCTAGGCTATTAATGTACTATATATGAAAAGGAAATATCTAAATTGTATCACTGCTTCAATAAGAGAAGTGCGCCAATGACACCATTTAATTATAATAGAGAAGCTGTAACACCGTGGTAGTTGCGGGAAATAGCTCTACAATACTACAATATACTATGGTACATTTTATAACATACTAACATCATGGTAAAGCTATCAATTGGTAAATTTACTTTCATACACTAACGTCGCCCATCATAGGTATAGTACCTATAATTTCATATTATAATAAATCATATTTATGCCAGCTATGCCAACTTTTATTGCTTTACGCAACGGCGTAATGGCTAAAAATGTTTAGTAAAGCCACCAGTATCAATCATGGTATACAAATACATATCACAATCCACCACTACGCCACTGGTATCCACCATTACGCTCAATTTTCCACCATTACGCCTCATTTTTTCCATTAGGCCTATCCCCACAAAAAAATACCATTACGCCATTTAGTGATACAGACGAAAATGCAAGCGCTCATACACCGAGATCACGTTGATTCATTTCCGGAAATATTGTTTTTGCGACACGTCAGTTAAATAAAGCAAACAATTGCGAAAAACTACTGTTCATTCTCCTCAGACGTACCGAAACTTACATATATTAAATTGATTACAGTATGGCTTCAAACGATATAGGCGATTGGTACAGAGGAATACCCCAGATCACAAAATATTGGTTCACTGGCTCTATCGTCGTTCCACTGATAGCAAGATTTGGTCTCATCAATCCACATTATCTCATACTTTTATTTCAATCGGTTGTGTATAAATTCCAGGTACGTTTTCATACTCACAGGGATCCCGGGTCGTTTCGCCCCGATTACCCGTTCGCCCCACGGGTCGATTCGCCCCGGTGACCTGTTCGCCCCGGTGACCTGTTCGCCTCGGGTCGTTTCGCCCCGCTCATAATCTAAGTAGAGGGAGCGATATGTGATGTAGAGGGAGATATGATACACAAAGTTAATGGTGAAATAATTTAAATAATAATATCTGTCACGTTAGCCACCGTTTCATATAGAAAGATATGTAGACAACATATCCTTATATGAAACAGCATTACCAGCTGGCACCACGAGGAGGTGTGACGGTTAGATTTCACACAAAACAATACAGATTTCAGACAATAATTATAATGTGCTTGGCAAATTGAACGTATGTTATTATCTGTGAATCATCTTTAATCCTAATTGCAATTTGTATTGAAATAGGTATTGTGGTATATTAACATTATAGTTTTATAGTCATGTATCAAATAATCGCAGATTATCCTTTTATAAACTTCCATAATGGTCAAACATTTTAACTAATTTACCTAAAATACCTGACATTTAACCCCACAATTGGCACCATATTCAATACATCGGGGCGAAACGACCCACCTCAACCCATATTCATAACCTGATCCAACGCAAGTTTAAAATCGGGGCGAATCGACCCAGGGCGAACCGACCCGGTGCGAATGGGTAATCGGTGTGAATGGGTAATCGGGGCGAAATGACCCGGGACCCTCGCAGGTGATTATAAAAGTTAATGAACCTACCAATAGGCGACTGTCTGAAAGACGGAACCGGCCATTTAAATCAGGGTTGGCCGGGAAATACCGGGGGCGGCAATTCCCGGCGGGAAATACTCCCCAAAGTGGGAAATACCGGGAAATATGAATGTTGATGTTATTATTTGATAATTAAAGTTATTTAAATTAAGTTTTAAGCTCAGTAATAGTTAATTAAACAATCAACAACTTAATAATTAGATATAGGGGTTAATTACAATGTATAGATCTGTTTCATTCCCAACTAGCCTGAACTAGGGGTACTCATCAGGTGGAATATTTGGCAACCATGACATTTATATTTTGGTTGTATTATTTTTTTGTAAATTACTTAATTTTTTAGGAAGCATCCGAGTGTCTGCTAGATAAAATTCACAAGGATAACGTCATCATGATCAGACTATGTTTAGACAACAGGCTGTTAATTGTCAACCTTCTTCCACACTAATACATGTATTCGGTATCACGAAATGATAATAAATGATCTTAGCATGTCAAGTGTTGCTCATACACAGTCTCTTACAAGTCTTATATGACTGACAAGTACTGTTGTTTTATGCTTTGCATTTGTATTACTTATTTGCATTATTATTATGACATTTATTTAACGTGAAGACTGGGCCACGATGGTACGTATGAGATACAGTACCTAAAATCGTTAAAATTAGCCAAAAGCCTACTTATTTGCATGTACATTGATGAGACTTTAATATACTTTAATAAACCATCAGACCATGACAACAGGCTGTTAAGTCAGCCTTCTCTCACACCTTTTGTGTCATACTGTATAATAAGAACCCAGGTGGTCTGTATATGGTCATGTCAAGTTGTAAAACACTTACACTGTACATGGATTATCCGTTATCAACAGGGATTTTCTCAAAATTCCAAAAGCAGCTTTTATTAGTGGCAGGTTACTATAGTAATGAGGGGTGTTCTCATATACAATAAAATAGACAGTTGGCAAATACTTAACATAGACTTGTAAATAGGGAAGAAAATTGTCTAGAAAATAATGATGTTTTTTTTCTCTAAATAAACTTATTATTTCTTTTTTTATTGCAGAATGTTTTACCTGTAGGCTTATCAGTCTACACAGATATAAACCATAGTAGATATAGGGGAATATAGAGACTCATCTTGACATTTTGGAATCAAAAAGACCACCAAGATTCATATTTCCCGGTATTTCCCGGTATTTCCCGCCGTCCTGGGAAATACTCTTATTTCCCGGGAAATTGCCAACCCTGATTTAAATCAACAGACATTTCTTCCAATTTGTTATGTCTGTTAATTACGTGTCGCGGACTACCATGGGTGATGGTTTCGTTACCGGGACCCACCTGTCGGGTCCTTATTGATTGAAGGAATTACGGTAGCGATTCGCTGATGGGTAGATCCCAAGAACTACACCATTACCTCTCTATCATGGGTATCCGGACATCTTGACACCAATACATCTCACCCCAAGACATCTCGACCCCTAGGACATCTCGACCCCTAGGACATCGGACATCTCGACCCCTAGACATCTCGACCCCTGATTACCCCAAGACATTTCGACCCCTTATTCATAGAGTGCTTTATATAGGTATCGAAAGGAAGAATTGTCTGCGGTTCTTGTAACTGTTTATCTATAAAATTGACAATTTTAAAGATGTATTATCAACTTCTATAAACTATAGAAAGTACAATACAATCGTTTTATTAACAAACAAAAACAATGTAACACACAGAACGCTGATACAATTTGTCGTCTGCTGATTTTTAGTTTTTCTAATTTTAATAATGTTCTACCATGAGACGATTCTATTTTGTCACCTAAATATGATAATGATACAGGAAAAAATATAAAAATCAGCGGACATCAGGTTTTGTTTACACCAAATATGAAGGTATTGGGTCACTAATCACACATTGTCACAGTTCACTACCTAGAATGTTACATTTCACATGCCACATACATGTACTTCCACGATGTCGTGGTCTAATTGGCGAACACGATAACCTGTACATTAATACAAACATATTTCAATAGTTCTGTCATAAATTTACATATGTTGATTGCATGTTGTGTACATGTACATTTAAGTTATACAGTGGATTTACCTAGGTTGGGGATAATAAGCCTTCGTTTGCCAGTTACTAGAGCTATAAGCATATAATGAGAAACTCTATTCTAGTAATTTGACAGCTACCAGTCTGTGTTTACATGGCCTTGACTTCTTAAAATAGCTAAAGAATACAGTGACTCGGACTGACAGAACCATGCCTTGTAAATCTTTTTCAATAATGATGTTGATGACTGGACAAAAGTAGGAATAGCTGAAATACAACATTTTGAAGGTATATTTTAACAATTTTGATTAAAAACTTACATGCCCAAGGGCGATGTGGAAAATTGTTCTTCTGCAAAAAATGTCCGGGAAACTGACTGAAAATTTCCATGATTAGTGACGAATGTGGTTTACAAAAATCCCGACAAATGGTTACGCTACTGTAGTCTAAAAATGAACCAGATAGTGGCAACCACAATCTGAATGTAAACATGGTAAAATGCATTTTGGAGTCAAGTTAGGAATGGCAATATTTCATTTTCTAGTCGTACTACAATGATAAAATTTATTTCAGAATTAAAAGTTTGTTTTATTTTTATAATACCGGTACTTACATTTCTTTCAATTGAAAATACATGTACAGAAAATATGTCACAATTAACAGCTAAATTGCGAATCAGATCTGATAAGCTACTCTGCAGGGGAAACCTATGGAGAGCACTGTAACTCTGGGTATGGACGATGAGGGCGTATTCTGCAGAGTTACTTTCCACAACTACATGTACTCTATCATGTTGCCAGCCACAACTGAGAGTGTATAATGTGATGACTACTATTTGTTTGTAAAATCAGCTGATAGGTTCAGGACCTGAAAATAGCACTGGTCCGAGGTCCTGGACCTGCAAATTTTAACTCTTTGCACGCTGGGAAATTTGTGGGCTATAAATAGTTAAAAAATAGCAGATGACAATTCATTATATTTTCTTTTATTTCTCCTTATAAATGTCATAAATATGTCTTGGAATTTCATTAGAATTGTGTCCGGAGAGAAATAAAACATATACTCCTAATTCGTGGATATTTTCGCTGCTAGCATGCAAAGAGTTAATGTCGGACCTTTGTATTTCACAAGCAACAAGTCCGCCGGCCTGTGATAAAATCGAAATTGCGATCATTATTCAGTTTTGATTATCTTCTTATTAGATAATTTAAGATGACACAGTAGTATATTTACACCTGGTGTTATGAGTCATTTTGCATGAAACAAACACATATTTCTACCATTTTTCTAGCGATTATCCTCTTGGACCCTCTTGGACCCAAAAAAATCCTCTTACCTTTCACTTTTTTCTTTGTTAGTTCCCGGACCTACTGATAAAAGCTGCTATTTTCAGGCCCTGAGGTTTTGGCCAATTAAACATATCGGAAAGTACCGGTAAGACATAGTGATTACAAGCATTCCCAAGTGTCAGTGTGTGTGTGTCCATCTGGATTCTGTGTTACAGTCTATTTTACCTTATACCTCCATTACCCTTACTCCGATTTACTTCAAACATCAGATATTCTTTATCATCATCCATATCTTCATTCTATCTCACAACCATGCGGCCCACATGCCCAATGTGACGGTCAAATTACTTTGAAATTTGTTTTAAAGTTTTAACAAAATCTGCGTTAACATTTGTACATACCGGATATCTCCACAACCCTTGCTCCTATTTACTTCAAACTTCAAATACTTCTTTATCATGACCATCCACATTTTCATATATACATGTAGCCCACCCATGCGGCTCAAATGGCCAAGGTCAAATGAGGTTTTACATACATTATTACTCTACACCTCTTACTCCAATTTACTTCAAACTTCAAATAAACACACTCTCAGACCCTCAGTGGCAGGGATTCCGCTGGGGAAAATAAAAAAATCACCACTTCAAAAAATTGGCGATAAAAAATTACAATTTTCGAAAAAAAACATCAAAACAAATTATTTTTTTATCGCCAATTGCGAAAGTGGCGATCGCCAGCAGAATCCCTGCAGTGGGCTCGATCTGACTAACTCAATAGTATGAAAATTAACATGATTAATATGGAAGATATCTACCATGTGAGATATCTAGGTTGAAAGGATTCAACATGGTAATTTCCATCGTTAATTACTATAGGAATGAATGGCCTTTTTGTGGAATTTATCGGGGTATAAATTTGGAAAAGTCGAGGGGAATATTGGACGAAGGCCGGAAGGCCTCGTCCAGTATTCCCGCGACTTTTTAGCTCGACTATTCGAAGAATAAGTAGAGCTTATGTTGTCACCCCGGCGTCGGCGTCACCACGCCTTGGTTAAGGTTTTTAGTCAAACTTGTATATGGAATACTACTGGCCCTACACCCACCATACTTGGACAACTTCATCTCCTAGTGATGTATATCAATAACCCCTGATCTATATTTGACCTTGACCTACATTTCCTCTTGAATTACTTGGTTAATTCCCCTTGGTTAAGGTTTTTAGTCAACCTTGGTTAAGGTTTTTAGTCAAGTTTGTATATGCAATACTACTGGCCCTACACCCACCATACTTGGACAACTTCATCTCCTAGTGATGCACATCAATAACCCCTGATCTATATTTGACCTTGACCTACATTTCCTCTTGAATTATTACTTAATTCCCCTTGGTTAAGGTTAGTCAACCTTGGTTAAGGTTTTTTTTCAAGCTTGTACATTGAATACTATTGTGCATCCAGACACCATACTTCGACAACCTTTTCTCATAGGTATGTATATCAATAACCCCTGATCTATATTTGACCTTCACCTACATTTCCTCTTCAATTACTTACTTAATTCCTTTTGGTTAAGGTTTTATTTTTAGTCAACCTTCTATATGGAATACTACTGGCCCTACATCCACATACTTGGACAACTTCATCTCCTAGTGATGTACATCAACAACCCTGATCTATATTTGACCTTGACCTACATTTCCTCTTGAATTGCTTAATTCCCCTTGGTTAACGTTTTTAGTCAAGCTTGTAGATGGAATACTCCTGGCCCTACACCAACCATCTTGGACAACTTCATCTCCTAGTGATGTACATCAACAACCCCTGACCTATATTTGACCTTGACCTACATTTAAACCTTGAATTACTTACTTAATTCCCCTTGGTTAAGGTTTTTACTCGACCTTGGTTAAGCTTTTTACTCAAGCTTGTACATGGAATACTATTGTGCATACAGACACCATAATTGGAAAACCTTTTCTCATAGTGATGTACATCAATAACCCCTGATCTATATTTGACCTTCACCTACATTTCCTCTTGAATTACTTACTTAATTCTCTTTGGTTAAGGTTTTTAGTCAAGCTTGTAGATGGAATACTCATGGCCCTACACCAACCATACTTGGACAACTTCATCTCCTAGTGATGTACATCAACAACCCCTGACCTATATTTGACCTTGACCTACATTTCCTCTTGAATTACTTACTTAATTCCCCTTGGTTAACGTTTTTAGTCAAGCTTGTAGATGGAATACTTCTGGCCCTACACCAACCATACTTGGACAACTTCATCTCCTAGTGATGTACATCAACAACCCCTGACCTATATTTGACCTTGACCTACATTTAACCTTGAATTACTTACTTAATTCCCCTTGGTTAAGGTTTTTACTCGGCCTTGGTTAAGCTTTTTACTCAAGCTTGTACATGGAATACTATTGTGCATACAGACCATACTTGGGGACAACTTCTTTCTCATAGTGATGTACATCAAATAACCCCTGATCTATATTTAACCTTGACCTACATTTCCTCTTGAATTACTTACTTAATTCTCTTTGGTTGGTTAAGGTTTTTAGTCAAGCTTGTAGATGGAATACTCTTGGCCCTACACCAACCATACTTGGACAACTTCATCTCCTAGTGATGTACATCAACAACCCCTGACCTATATTTGACCTTGACCTACATTTAACCTAAATTACTTACTTAATTAATTCCCCTTGGGTTAAGTTTTTACTCAACCTTGGTTAAGGTTTTTAGTCAAGCTTGTAGATTGAATACTATTGTGCATACAGACACCATACTTGGATAACTTTTTCTCATAGGGATGTACATCAATAACCCCTGACCTTTATTTTACCTTCACCTACATTTAACCTTGAATTACTTGGTTAATGTTTATAGTCAAGCTTGTATATGGAATACTTCTGGGCCTACATCAACCATACTTGGACAACTTCATCTCCTAGTGATGTACATCAATAATCCCTGACCTATATTTGACCTTGACCTACTTTTATCCTTGGATTACTTAGTTATCTCCCCTTGGTTACGTTTTTTACTCAAGCTTGTATATGGAATACTCCTGGGCCTACAGCAACCATACTTGGAAAACCACGCATCTACGTCCAAGGTCAAGGTCACAGTTGAAGGTCAAAGGTCAAACCTATTGAAATTCCCTTCCGCTCTATATCTTCTACACCGATGCATGGATTATCAAATGCCTTGGCACAAATGTTTCTCAGAATGAGAAGGTGTGTCGCGATCAATAACCACGCACCTACATCCAAGGTCAAGGTCACAGTTGAAGCTCAAAGGTAAAAAATATTGAAATTCCCAAATGGCTTGGCACAAATGTTTCTCACGATGAGAAGGTGTGTCGCGATCAATAACCACGCACCTACGTCCAAGGTCAAGGTCACTGTTGAAGGTCAAAGGTCAAACCTATTGAAATTCCCTTCCTCTCTATGTCTTCTACACCGATGCATGGATTATCAAATGGCTTGGCACAAATTGTTTCTCATGATGAGAAGGTGTGTCCCGATCAATAACCACGCACCTACGTCCAAGGTCAAGGTCACAGTTGAAGGTCAAAGGTCAAAACCTATTGAAATTCCCTTCCGCTCTATATCTTCTACACCGATGCATGGATTATCAAATGCCTTGGCACAAATGTTTTCTCAGGATGAGAAGGTGTCTCCCGATCAATAACCACGCACCTACGTCCAAGGTCAAGGTCACAGTTGAAGGTCAAAGGTCAAACTATTGAAATTCCCTTCCGCTCTATATCTTCTACACCGATGCATGGATTATCAAATGCCTTGCACAAATGTTTTCTCAGGATGAGAAGGTGTGTCTCGATCAATAACCATGCACCTATGTCCAAGGTCAGGTCATAGTTGAAGGTCAAAGGTCAAACCTATTGAAATTCCCTTCCGCTCTATATCTTCTACACCGATGCATGGATTATCACACTATGCCCAGGGTCAAGGTCACAGACTTGATGCGTTTGAAACCTTAACGCTCGGCTAAATGGCTTATGATCAAAAATGCCTCGTTTTCTTTGGCTGCCAGTGGGGGTATTCGTGTGCCGACAGGCCACATTTCTAGTTTCCCTTGGTTAATGTTTTTAGTCAACCTTGGTTAAGGTTTTTATGTAGGCCGCAGCCACCTTCTTTGTCAAGCTATGTGTACATCGACAACCCTCGTAGTCGAGCTATGCTGTTCTCCTACAGCTCTTGTTCAAATTTATATCCCCGATAAATTCCACAAAAAGGCCATTCATTCCTTATAATTCCAGCATTTGAAATAAATTCATCGAGAAAATGTGTTTATTTTCCGTTTTCTTAAGAATTATTTTAACTGTGCCTCACGGTTACGGAAAGTAGTTCGGCATGGGAGTTTACTGCGATATAAATTTTGGACAGAGACAGAAATGTTAGGGAATTGTGTAAATATTTTTGTGCTGGAATTATTGTTAAAAAACTTTATAATGCAGCTGCTGAAAGATTACTAGCATTTTGAACACTAGTTTTGAACACTAATCTACTAATGTTTATTGATTTAATTTCATTTAAACCATTTGTCTCATAATTTCTAACATTTTCCATAAATTCACAGTTTTGGCGACCATTGACAGCTGTGTTATTCTATCCAATATCTGGTCCACGGGGATTTCACTACCTGATAAACCTCTACTTCCTCTACTCGTATTCTACACGACTGGAAACAGGTACAGTATAACTTCTCTACAATGCTTAATTACGGTAAAGTTTGTTGTTTATCCCCCCGTCGATAGGCATATCATTAGTCTATGTATTTAGATACGTACATTAGTAACACCTTTCATTTTTAGCGCGCCTTCCGAAGGAAAAAGTGCTTATGGCATACCCTCGGCGTCGTAGGCGTCCGTCCGTCTGTCTGTCTTCAAAAATTATCCTTATTCCTTGCTTGGATTTGCTTCACATTTCACACACGCATTGCTCCAAGGGTCCTCTACTGCGCTGTGGCAAATCCACGTCCGTGCCGCCCCTTCTAAGCCCAGGGTCAAGGGCACATACTTTGTGCATCTCGAAACCTTAACACTCGGGTAAATGGCCTATATTTTCTGTTTCCTTGCTTGGATTTTCTTCATATTTCACACACTCATTGCTCCAAGGGTCCTCTACCTCTACCTTGTCACTCATAAAACCGTAATAGCTACAGACCTGAAACTTGGTATGTAACTTCCTTATGATGGGTAGATGCACCGAGTATTTTCCCACAATAAAAACATACCAATAGCTTGGCAGCATTTTAGAATCATTTACATTATAAATGATTCTAAATTGCTGTCAACCCCTGTTTTGATGAGAAAAATAAAAAATTAACAGGAGATGGCAAAATTTAATTTAGCAGTGTGCGGTTTAACTCTGCATGCTAGCTGTGAAAATAACATCCAACAATTTATGAGTATGTTCAGAGCTCCAGATAAGCTGCGTATTTGCGTAGATACCCAATTAAAATTGCCAAAAACCCAATTGAAATCAGAAGTAGTGAGTATCAAAAAGCAATGAAAAAATTTGTGGTATCTTTATCATGCTACAGAAAACAATAAACAGACCACAAATGTAGCATATGTTCTTATTTTCCCATGAAAACACATCTTGGTATTTCATTAGAATTGTCTCCAAGGAGACAATTCTAATGAAATACCAAGATGTGTTTTCATTTAGAAGCAAACTATTCAATAAGTGCGGTCTGCTGATGTGTAAACAGTAGTATGATTCTGTTTTACACAATTAAAATTTTGAAATACCCAATTGCTTCAGAAAAGATGGAGTGACAATACTCAATTACTAATTCCTTATCTGGAGCACTGATGTTCCTTATTTCTCTCTGTAAATATTTCTTGGAATTTCATTAGAATTGCGTCCTCCAGAGTGAATTCTGTTCTTGATATTTATAGGGAGAAATAAACAAAAACATATTTTGACCTCATGTACAGTTTCGGCCTTCTTTACCAGTATTATAGGCAGGCTAATTGGATCTGTCTAGCGGCAGAACAGATGGATATATAGAGAATAGTAGGTTAGTGCCGTGAATGGGAAAAAATATCTGGCAAGGCTCAGGAAACGGGATGGGCGAGGCTCTACCGAGCACATCCCGTTTCCGTGCCGTGCCAGATATTTTTTCCCATTCACGGCACTAACCTACTATTCTATTTATCCCGTCAACACCTAGAAATGGCTTTAAAATGCAAAAAAGTAACCCCAGTCACCGCATATATTCATACGCGGTGATTAGGTCGTATTGACAGGATATCAAAAATGATTCACGGCACATACGCAGTGTGTTGACGGGATAAACAATTGCCACTTGTATTTACTGTACATATCAGTGCTTCAGATAAGGGGTGTATTGGCATATTTTATGCAATTATTTTAGCTGAATACGCATTGATTATCAAAAGTGGGAGTACAAACTACGCACAGCAATGTGAAAATTTGCATTGGTTTTCAAATTGTAGTGAAAATGCTGTCTTAAAGTTGAAAATTCACTTGTTTGAGCTGCAAAAAGCAAACAAAGCTCAAATAAGTGAATGTTTAAATTTGTTATATATTTTTTATCATTTGTTCCTATTTAGTAATAAACAAAATCAATAATCCACTTGTAAAAGTAAAATACGCAATGATTTTGAAATCAGGGGGTATAGTGCACTTTAGACACAAAGCTTATCTGGAGTTCTGACATATACTAGGTTGAAATGGTATTAGGATTTTGAATTTAGTAGCCAAAATGAACTGATAACACAAAAACAAGACAATACAATCTCACATTTGCTCTCAATATTTGTAAAAAGATAGCACTGTTTCTAAAAGAGCTCCAGATAAGCTGAATATTTGCGTAAATAACCAATTAAAATTGCCAAAAGCCCAATTGAAATCAGAAGTAGCGAGTATCAAAAAGCAATAACAAATATAGAATACTTTTCTTATTTTCCACTTTATTCTACACTACATCATGGACCATACATACATGTACATTCATTAGTCCCAGACTACATGTACTATTAGGCTGGTAACTTAACATATAATAATCGGGCTCCAGATAAGCTGCATATTGGCGTATTTTACGCACTTGTTTTAGCCAAATACGCATTGATTATCAAAAGTGGATGTACAAAATACTCACAGCAATGTGAAAATATGCAGTGATTTTTAAATTCAGTAGTGGTTCAAGTGTAATAAAGTTGAAAATTTACTTAGTTGAGCTGCAAAAAGCAAACTGTGTTTGCTTTTTGCAGCTCAAATAAGTGAATTTTCTAACAAAAAAATAGTTTTTTTTATTATGTGTCCCTTATTATTTTAATAAGGAAGAAAATGAACAATGACTTTATAAAAGTGAAATACGCATTGAATTTGAAATCATGGCGTATAATACTCTTTCAAACACACAACTTATCTGGAGCGCTGTTAATACATGTACATTGTGTTCTTGCAGGGATATTTGATGGCCGGCGAGCGGACTATGTGTTCATGCTGTTTTTCAATTGGATCACATTGGTCGTATCCTTTCAAAATGTTCATAAATTGTGGCTGTGACCAGAGAAATGAGGCTTATGCAGGGATTCTGCTGGTGATCGCCACTTTCGCAATTGGCGATCAAAATAAACAATTGGCGATAAAAAATTACAATTTTCGAAAGAAAAAGGAAAATTATTTTTTTTTTTTGAAGTGGCGATTTTTTTATTTTCCCCAGCGGAATCCCTGCTTATGAGTTTTGCGACCAGTGTAGATCCAGATCAGTAGCCTATTTCACCAACATTGCAAATTATACTTTTCTAGAAAAGTATACTTTGAGGGATAAATTTTCAATTTTAGGATAAATTTATTAATTTCTATTATACTGAATTTATTACAATGTACTAAATTCAGTATAGTAATTCTGCATACTTGTAATCATCAAATATATGCAGTCGTTAGGTCTATATGAAATAATGTAATTTGGGAAAAATAAATGATTACTCCCTCAAAGTGTACTTTGCTAGAAAAGTATACTTTGCAATGTTGGTGAAATAGGCTACATGCATCCACACAGCCTGATCCGGATCTGCACAGTTCGCTATTCCATCAGTGAAGTACCCATGCTTCTAACAAGCCATGTAGATCGTTATCAGGCTACAGGAGCAACGGTACATGATCAGGAGCTACGCTGGTCACAAATCCCATAAGCCCCATTTCTCTAGTCACAGGCCACATTTAGTAATGGACTATCAACCAATAGCGTGGCAACAAAAATGGATCACCTCATGGCTCATTCATAAAACGTTACCCCACCCACCCATAGCCGTACACTATACTGTATAGTCTAACACCAATTTCCATACACTATACAGTATAGCCTAACACACGTTTCCATACACTATACAGTACAGCCTAACACACGTTTCCATACACTATACAGTATAGCCTAACACACGTTTCCATACACTATACAGTATAGCCTAACACACGTTTCCATACACTATACAGTATAGCCTAACACACGTTTCCATACACTATACAGTATAGCCTAACACACGTTTCCATACACTATACAGTATAGCCTAACACACGTTTCCATACATTATACAGTATAGCCTAACACACGTTTCCATACACTATACAGTATAGCCTAACACACATTTCAGTACACTATACAGTACAGCCTAACACACGTTTCCATACACTATACAGTATAGCCTAACACACATTTCCATACACTATACAGTATAGCCTAACACACATTTCCGTACACTATACAGTACAGCCGAACACACATTTCCGTACACTATACAGTATAGTGTACGGACATGGGTGGGTGGGGTAACGTTTTTCAAGTAAGCCATTATTGGGTCCAAGGTCTGAGTCTTCCACCTGTGTATGAGAATGGTCCCCAGGGTGTCTGCTTTAGAGAGATTACACTGTTTATGGACACTTCATGACCTGAAACTTATCATAATTTTGCACTTACAAACATTTTAGTCGTATAAAGTTTAGTGAAACGGCCCCCAGGTCCCTTGCTGTAGTTCAACATAAATTACAAATGTCCATTGTGTAAGATTGCAGCGAGGTTGGTAGCTACAATAACCCGCCTCCAATATGTTATCTACGGCTTAAATTTGACCCATTCAAAAAATGTGAGCAACCGAAGTGCATACCCAAACATGTTGCATGTAGGTCAAAATTTAGTAAACTGTATATTGTATACCTTTAAACAAATAATCTTTGATGTAGAACTGGTAAATTGCCCAAAATAATAGAACAGGGAAATGATTTTCCCATGGAAGTCATCTTTTCTCTTGTTATTGTTCAACATTCAACGTAACAAAATGAAGCTTTCAAATTTACATGGTAAATATCAGATAACCACCTTGACATGGTACAATAACCAATTTCGGCATGTGTATGTTCTTCATTAATAATTTATTGATACAGCTTTGTCAGTTTTATATCACTAACATATCAAACACGCCGGATAACCGATTGCAAAACTCACTCTTCCGTCCATGCGTTACATCAAAGACATGGGGTTAAATTGCTATCCTCACGAGAGGTATAGAGCGGGGTAGCAAATTTGTTTCTACGAGGTAGGTAGCCACAGCCTATTTTGCCTTGCGTTCCTGCTTTCAATCATGCTTATGCCTTAACCATTATTGTAGCTAATTGGATTTGTGGCAGATTTAATGGTAAGTAATCAATGCTCCAGATAAGCTGCGTATTTGCGTAAATACCCAATTAGACAAGACATGTTTCTAGAAAAGGGCCCTGTATAAGAGTCTAGAAGCATTTTTTAGTAAAAGTTGGCAACCTGACTTTTTAACATAATTAAGGTATGCTGAATTCGACTAGCCCGGTTGCCAAGCTGAATTTTGAGGTCTTGACCATCTAATTAGCATAAACAAAATGGCTGCCAAATCGACAATTTTCGGCACTGTCTTGGGACAAGCACTACTAGTTGCCGAGTGCATTTTTTCATCACCATAATTTCTTTGTATTTTTCTGTTAGAACATGTCATCGAGTATCAAAATCTCCTGGGTGTGGATTGCTAATGGGCTTGCTTTTATGAAAATACAAGATGGCCGCCAAAAATATGAAAAATACTATAAACTCACTTGAACAGACATTTTGGTTGTACTTTTGATGGCATGTCCGCATGCTGTCTGTTTTAATGAGCATGATAAGTATATTTCTCTATTTGTTAATAGTATAAACGAAATTCAAATTGCGAAAAAGTCCAACATGGCCGCCAAAATATTGAAATTACTACAATGTATAAATTGCACTTGAATATACATATGAGACGCGCCGCGACATAACGTACCTTCGGGTATCTGGAATTTTCGCCGTAAAAGGTTGTGAAAATTGAACATTATTCCTGCAAATGACTTCAGAATTTGACGCAAATTTCAGAGTAAATGCGGAATTAAATTCAGCATTTGCTCTGCAATTTTCGTCAAATTCGTACAAAAATTACGTTCAATTTTCAAAACCATTTACGGCGAAAATTCCAAATACCCGAAGGTACGTTATGTCGCGGCGCGTCTCATATTTGTTTATGATTGTAATTTTGAGGGGATGTGCACACATTTTCTGTAGCAACTTTATGCTCAATCATGAAATACAGCGCCTGGATATAATCAACATCGTATATATAACGACAACAACAATAGCAACAACAACAAAATAGATGTCACTGACTCAACATCTGCAGTCATTTATTACTAAAATTCCATTAGTGTTCAAATCTCAACAGCGCTATCATTTTTTTCAGTTGTAGTAAAGTTTATCGCATTGGCCCCTCAGAATGCATCATCGCTATCATTTATACGTATGCTACTATACTATGTGTATTATCGAATTTTGAAAAGATCACACTTGTTGTGCCTTACCGAAACACGATATTTTATTACATACTAAATACATACCGGCGTTGTTCTAGTTACATACGCTTATAAAAGGGATTGTTTGTGGGCTACAATGGATCCCATGATTAGCTTGAAGAGGCCGTCACCTGTAGACTACAGCCAGTGCATTTTCTGCCAAGCGCATAAACCCAAAACAAACCTGAGTGAAGCAACTGAACATGGACTGACAACATTGAGGCATGCAGCATGTAGCAGAAAGAAACTGAGGGACTCCAAACATATAGACGTAATTGATCGGATTGAGACTGCATTAGGTTCTGCCACACCCGTATCTCTTGTGTGGCACAAACTGTGCTATGCCGGCTTCACACACAAGGGTAAAATAGAACGTCTTCGAAAGACACAGACTGATGTTTCAACAGAGGGAGAATGTTGCAGCACAAGTGTTCCAGGTGGTACATGTGAGAGGCGTTCATTACGAAAAGGTGTGCAGCGAGTCAACTGGAGCCTTTGCATATTCTGTCAAACAACTACAAGTAAGAAGTCACGACTGATCTCGGTCATGACTACGCAAATGAGTGACCAAATAATTCAAGCATCACATCTTGACTACGAAGTTGGCCTTCGATTGGCAGGAGTTATTGACTTAATTGCAGCTGAGGCCAAATACCATCTGAATTGTCTCAGCACATTCAACAGGTCTACATCCAAAACAAAGCTGGAATCATCAGATACAGACCTTGCTATGATATGGCTTTGCCAGGAGCTCCGCCAATCAGCTGACAAAGGACACGTGATTCTTCTCGATGATGTATGGGAAAGGTATAAGGAGCTTGCTGAAGAATCGTCAACCACGATTCAGCAGTCCTATCAAAGCAGAAGAGGGACATTCAAGGAAAATTTGCAGTCACAGCTTGGGGATATTTTCAATTTCTTTCAACCTCTTGACAGGTGTATATCGAACGAAAAACAGTACTGATTCCCACTGAGTACCAGCCAACATCAGTTTTGAAGATGGAAGTAGACACACAGGAGAGCGAGAAGTTAGCTTTTCCTAAATATGAGCCACAGGATGACACTTTCCTATCACTTGTTCATGTAGCTCTGAAGATCCGTGGAGAACATGATGGAAACGCCAGGACACAAAGGGTTCTCTGTCAGTGAAGAAGATGCTATAGCATGCGTTCCAGATAGTTTATATATGCTACTGAGACTGATCGTCAGTGGCCAAGCATCCCTTGACGATGATAGCAGTGGGAACAATAAAGAACATGTTCAGAGCAGAGTTCTGAGTTTGGCACAAGATCTAGTTTACTGTGTCAGTGGTGGCAAGAAATGGACTCCAAAACATGTTGGTCTCGCAAGTACTCTTCATCAAGCCACACGGTCAAAAGACCTGGTACGATTATTCAACAAGGCAGGGCATTATTTGAGTTATGAGCAGGTGTTGCAAGTTGACACTTCATTGGCTGAGAGTACTCTCAAATCATTGGACCAAGCAACTGGTGCTGTCATTCCACCAAACATTGTGGCAAATAAATTCATCCATTACACATGTGATAACATTGACATCCTTGATGAAACACTTGATGGAAAGAATACTTTCCATGCAACTCAAATGGCAGCATGGCAGCGAGGCCAAACAACTGACGTCTCTCTGAAAAATCTCGAGCTGTCGACAAGACATACTTTGATTGTGCCAAATGCCCTTGAGAAGCTGCATCCTGTCAGTATAAAGCATGGAACATGCAAGCCAACATTCACAGCACCAGTCGACGAATCATACTTCAGCAAATCTGAGGAGGACAATGAGTGTGCAAGAAAAGCAAAAGCAACAGAACTAGCTTTCTTCATGCGTCGTCAAAATTCAGAAATAAAAGCTTCTTGGACAGTATTCAACCAGTCATTGTCATCAGAGGAACCAGACCAGACAGCTGTAGGATATCTGCCTATAATCCTTGCCCCCGCTCACGAAATGGATATCTTTGAATACCGCCGTGAAGAGATGCATGGCAATATCTTCACATTTTGGACAGGAACATACAGTCCTCACAGTCGACCAAGCGCTGTACTGTAGACTTATGGAGCTGAAGTGGTCTGTTCCCGAATACCAGGATACGTTAATACCTCGCCTTGGTGGTCTCCATGTGTCGATGAACTTCCTCAAAGCGATAGGAGATCATATGAATGGTTCCGGACTAGCTGAGGTGTGGGTGGAGAGTGGACTCCTCGGACAAGGCACCAATGTGTTTTGACAGGAAAGGCATACAACAAAGCTTTGAGAGCACATAAACTGACTTTGCAAGCTCTGTGGCGTCTCCTGATGCCAAGCTTTCTCTCATCTGTTGCAAATGCGGACGAGGACTGTCATGTTTGCATTGGCAGGATGGCTGCTGATGACGACCAACATACTATTCCTGAACTGATAACATTTCTGGATCAGGAAAAGTTCAGGACGTTACTGGATGAATTTGTTGAGCATAGATCTGATGATGTGAACTTCAGCTTCTGGTGGCAATATATGGACATGGTCGCAATACTGCTACAATACACTCGAGCTCAACGTGATGGCATCTGGAATCTCCATCTTTACTCGTTCAGTCTGATGTTGCCCTACTTCAAGCGATATGACCACCTGAACTATGCACGATGGGGTCCAGTGTATCTAGTGGAGATGCATCAGCTTCCGGAACCAGTTCTATCAGAGTTTCAAAGGGGCAATTTTGTTGTCAAGAGATCTGCACAAAAGTTCAGCCAAGTAGATCCCGACCAGGCCATGGAATGGATAAACGGCACAGGCAAAAAGGGAAGGTGGTATCATTGGTATAACCAAGACGACAACAGCTCTGTGCAGGTGGACGCTCTCATTTAACCTGAGATCGCACATAGCAGAACAAACACATGAACTGTACGGTCTCCACCGAGGGAGTACAGACATTCATAACGAAGCAACCAAATCACGACAAACAAGAGACAATGCTGACGAGAGTTCATTACTTTCTACCTTCCAAGGATTCAGCGTGTTCGCATCTGTATCACATCCAGATATGTTGCAAAACATTGCTACGAAAGACCTAGCAACAGAGTCCATTCAAGATTCACTACTAAGTGCCAAGGAGCTTGGACAAGCAGAAGTCAAGACATTCGTTCAGGACAGGATGATCGTGGCTGAGCAGTGTGATGAGCCAGATGTTTCATTCCATGAACCTCTGCGCAGGAATAACGCCCCAACATTCGCCACTTTATATGAAGTGGCTAAGCACACAAAGGACAAAGACAAGAAAACTGTTCTGAAGGCTGACAGAAATGTCCTCCGGCGTCTCATTACTGCATATGAGGCGGATCGGCCAGTTGATTTGCCATCTGTACTCAAGCATGAGCTGCTTCCGGTCCCTGTATCCCTTGCCGAAATGAATGGTACACTACGCACAGGAAACAAGTCGGTACTTGCTAACGTCATATCAGAAGGCATAGACTGTCCCGAGACGATTCAACTGCCTGACACATCATCTTGCCTTATCATTGATGGACAGGCATTGGTAGTAACTCTTGGAAAGCCTGATGATGCTGTGGACCTTTGGAGATCTTGCCGACATATACGTCAACACAGTGATGAAGGCGGGTTCCAAATATCAAAGAATTGATATTGTGTTCGACAGATACAGGGCAGAGAATCAATCAAGAGTACAACCAGAACGCGACGCAGTAAAGGCGCACGGCCCATCAGGCGGCTTGTGGAAGGCCGTGATGTACCTCTTCCAAAGAACTGGTCGAATTTCCTGTCACTAGCTGATAATAAAGCAGATCTAGCAAATTTCCTGTCTGAGGAACTGTGTTCCCAGGCGCCTAGGAATAAAGACATTGTAGTTGCCGGTGGATTTATAGAGGAACTCGAGGTCAAATCATCAACATTACTGATTTGACACCTCTGAAATCCACACAAGAAGAAGCAGACACGAGATTGGTGCTGCATGCCGTACACAGCCACTTCAATACAGTTGTTGTGTCCTCCAGAGACACTGATGTTCTCCTGCTGTTGGTGTCTCACTTTGAACGTATGCAATGTGAGCATCTCTGGATGATGTCTGGCACATCTAAGAAACGGCGGTATATACCCATTGATGCAGTTTTCAACAAACTACCAAGAGGCTCAGCAGAATCCTTGTTAGCATTTCACGCATTAACTGGGTGTGACACAACCTCATACATCGCGAATCACACCAAACAATCATCATGGAAAGTCTTCGAAGTGCACCATAAGTTGCTGAAGAACTTGGGCATTGGTGCACTCACAGAGGAAACCATAAAATCTTCAGAAGCATTTGTCTGCCGAATATATAATGTCCAGAGAACGGACTCTGTTGATGCAGCACGGCACATATTGTTTTCCAAGATGGGCAGACCAGAGGCCATGGCCCCAACAAGTGATGCGCTACGTTTCCATTTGATGAGAGTTCACTATCAAGCGATGATATGGAGAAATGCACATTGCCCAACATCTGAGCTCCCTTCACCGTCTGAAATGGGATGGAGACTCGGGGAATCCGGACTGCAGCCAATACTGATGTCATTGAGTCCCATTCCAGACAGTTGTCTCGAGATGGTAGCATGTGCATGCCAGACACAGTGCAAAACACAACGCTGCAAATGCCGGAAATCAGGATTACAATGCACGTCAATGTGTGTATGCCAGCAACAAATTAACGATCAGAGGCATTGCATGAATACTATGTGATTTGTCTAACAACTGTACATGCTGACTGGAATTTGTAGCAGCAATATATAACGTTGTATAGTGATACCAAATCATAGTATACGTGACACTTTGGCGAAAGTTTTCTTGAATGAAAATGACTATTTATCATAGTTAAAATAATATCAGCCCACAGACCAACGTGAACATATAACTTAAACTTACTTGGGACTTATTATACTTATCGTGCATATTAACATGGACACCATGTGTATATATCATCAACATTACACTAATATGGCTGGTCATGTGCAATTTATAGTACTGTCATATATTTAGGCGGCCATCTTGTATTTTTGTTGCATCTCAGATTTCATATGTACTATTACAATTACAGAAATATATTGTTGTTGCTTATTACCACAGGAAATGTGTGCACATCCCCTCCAATTACAATCCTAAAGAAATATGTATATGCACACTTTATAGTATATTTACTTTTTTGGCGGCCATTTTGGATTTTTCGCAACTTCAATTTCATTTATACTATTTCAATTGCAGACATATATTTATGATGCTTATTACAAATGTAGCACAACAAACGTGTGCATATACATGTACCCTCAAAATCGTCATCAAATGTAGGTTTGTGTGCAAATAATAGTGTGTTCATGTTTCTGGCGGCCATCTTGGATTTGAAAAAGAATGCTAAGCTATGAAGACACACCACACATGGTGGATTTTGATACTAGACGACATGTTCTAGCAAATAATGCCAAGAAAGTATTGTAACCGAAAAAACCATGAACTAATCGTAGTGCCTGTCACAAGAAAGTGCCGAAAATTTTCAATTTGGCAGCCATTTTGTTTATGCTAATTAGATAGTCAAAAACTCAAAATTCAGCTTGGCAACCGGGCTAGTTGAATTCAGCATACCTTAATTATGTTAAAAAGTCAGGTTGCCAACTTTTACTAAAAAATGCTTCTAGGATTCACATTTCATAGAAATACGTCTAGTCTAAATTGAAATTGCCAAAAAACCCAATTGAAATCAGAAGTAGCGAGTATCAAAAAGCAATACCAATTTTGTGGTACCTTTATCATACTGCAGAAAACAATAAAGAGACCACAGATATAGCATATTTTTCCTATGTTCCATGAAAACACATCTTTGTATTTCATTAGAATTGTCTCCAAGGAGACAATTCTAATGAAATGCCAAGATTTGTTTTCATTTCGAAGCAAACTAATTCCATAATTGATGTCTGTTGATGTGTACACAGTAGAGTGATTTTATTTTACCCAATTAAAATTTTGAAATACCCAATTACATGTACTTCAGAAATGATGGAGTGAAAATACTCAATTACTAATTCCTTATCTGGAGCCCTGAGTAATAACTGTGAATGACCAGACAAACATGGACTTATTTCTTTCTTGAAGAACTTTCTTGCATTATCTCCCTTTATCACATTTCCATTTTTTGACTGAAACTGAATTAGAAAAAAAACATTATATTATGTAAATAACGTCAAAAATGATAATTCACTACATTTCCTCTGAAGCTTTTGTCGTTATTTATAAACAAATAATTCCATCACACAAATATTTGCACAATTCCCTAACATTTGATTGGCCCGTAGCAAGTCTCTGTCCAAAATTTATGTCCCAGTAAACTCTGTGAGGCGCAGTTAAAATAATTCTTAAGAAAACAGAAAATAAACACATTTTCTTGATGAATTTATTTCAAATGCTGGAATTATAAGGAATGAATGGCCTTTTTGTGGAATTTATCGGGGATATAAACTTGGAAAAGTCGCTGGAATACTGGACGAGGCCTTCTGGCCTTCGTCCAGTATTCCTGCGACTTTTCCAAGTTTATACCCCGATAAATTCCACAAAAAGGGCATTCATTCCTATAATATGGGTGATTTTCTCATTCAATATTGGAGTAAATATGGTAATGATACGGGGATGTAATCCAGACAGTGGGGTCTTATTATACCCCCCCCCCCCCCCGGCATATGAAGTATGTCGAGGGGTATATAGTTTTTGTCATTCACTCCGTCCGTCTGTTTGTCCATCCATTCTTCTGTCTGTACTTGAACATGTACATGTATTTGTACAGGTAATATATGGGATTTAGTACTAAACCAATTGACCCGGCCTTAAATGACCTTAGCTGTTGATAGGCCATTAAACCCCAACAAACAAACAAACACATATTCTGTCCATAATATTTGTGTTAAAGTTTTGATTTGTTGGTCCAGGTGGTGGGCGAGGGTATCCGTGAGCCTCTGGTCACTTGCTCTAGTTTTTGTAAAAAGCTAAAAGTTTATCATTTATAAATGTGAAATCGCCTAAAAAACACTTGTTTCACAAATTGTTTGCTTCCGGGTACAACAGAAATGCCTTACCATATTTGTAAGACAGTTTCCTGTGAATTTGATCAAATAACATGGTACATTTGGCTAATATAAGTCATATGCGGTCTGTAGAGTGAAAAATCTTGTGAAGAATATGGCACAGTGCCTTGAAACGTTTACTAGTATCCGTGTTGCCTTTAGATGCTGATGGACCCGATGATCCTGAGTGTGCTGTATGTCTGGTGTCAACTTAACAAGGACCAGATTGTCCAGTTCTGGTTTGGCACGCAATTTAAGGTGAGCTAGGCGTAGCAATAAAATGGAACATCTCTAAATATGATAATGTAATAAATTCAGTATAATAATTCTGCATACTTTTAATCATCAAATATATGCAGTCGTTAGTTCTATGTGACATAATGCATTTCGGGAAAAATAAATGATTGCCCCCTCAAAGTATACTTTGCTAGAAAAGTATACATGTACTTTACAATGTTGGTGAAATGGGCCGGATGGTGGGAGGGTATGGGAGCCTAGTTTTCTCCCCAGGATTAAAAAGGGACATGGTAAAGGCTGGACAAAATTTAGCGTGTAAAACTTTGAAAAAAAGGTACATTGAATCATTGGAGCGTAACTTTTGGACATTGTCCAAATTTTGCATATCTCTTGATCCATTAGCTGGATAATTACCAAATATTCATCAACAGCTTCCTCACATTGATAGCTGTCCATACAGTATCATTCGGGTGACATTGACCTTCACCCTGGTGATCTTAACTTGTGTGTCAATAATTCCAAATGTGGAATACCTCCTGATCTGTTAGTCATATCATTACCAAACTTCATCAATAACTTCCTGACATTGATGGCTATCCACCCAGTGTAATTTGTGTGACCTTGGTGACTGTGACCTGTGGGGTAATGGTTTACAAATGAGCCATTTATCAGGTCCTATAGTCTGTTTCACGAAACCTGCCCAAATTTTACGGCCATATAAACAATTCAAAAACAATATTTTTTTCAATAGTATTAAATTAAAGGAAAATTTAAGAATGAGCCTTCTTTTTATTTCGTGAAATTTGGTCAAATATTGATTTGATTACGAAAAATGGATTTGTCTATGGGAATTTAACATGGGGGAAAAAGGTAGGGGAGTTGTGGGAGGAGTCAAAAAACGAAAAAATTTGGAAATTGACTCCGAAACCTAGCTGCTGGTAGATAGCTTGGAAATGATCTAACTAAGAAAACAAAAGTTAAATTTTAAAAATCGGTCCAGTATTTCTGAAATTCTAAAAAATTTCCCGATGTTAAATCCCCATAGACATCTTCACTCCACTCCGTGAAGATGTCTATGGGGAGTTAACATGGGGAAATTTTGTTTTCGCAATAAAATCAATATTTGACCAAATTTCACGAAATAAAAAGAAGGCTCGTTCTTAAATTTTCCTTTAATTTAATATTATCGAAAATAATATTGTTTTTCAATTGTCTATATAGCCGTAAAATTTGGGCAGCTTTCGTGAAACAGACTATAGGTCCAAGTCTTCCACCTGTGCATGCAAGCACACCAATGCACGTTTGTGTATTTCGGAACACAGTCATTATCATTAGAGATACTTGGGCCGCTGGCTGAGAAGAGGCACCTTATGAAATCTGCTACAATTTTAGATCATGGTCCAGTTGCTTGTTCACTCAACCTTTTAGATTTTGAAATTTTGTCTTGCTATCAAAGCTGTAGGTAGGGCATCCATGTTGTAAGAACACATTTTCTAGTTGTATCTTGTTAGAAGCATTGTGGTGTTTTACAAACTGATTAGCGAACAGTGCAGAGCCAGATCAGACTGCGCGATTGTGCAGTCTGGTCAGGGTCTACACTGGTCGCTAACATCATGAACAATATTTCACCATATTAAACAGCAACATATGAGACCTATTGTACCTGAGAACATTTGCAGTTTTTCATGAAATATATTTACAGAAAATGTGATATTTTTTGTAAATGACATCGAAAGATGACGAAATGTTCGTAACAAGTGCAGAATAGTATTCTCCATCTGCTATGAAAGTTTTGTCTACTTTCGATGTCATTTCCGGAAAATATCGTAAATTTTGTAAATATTTTTCATGATATATATTCTTAGGTACCAAATCACATGAAGTGTCTCATATATATGTTGTGCTATCAATCAAATCACATGAAGTGTCTCATATATATGTTGTGATATCAATTCTCATATATATGTTGTGATATCAATCAAATCTCATGAAGTGTCTCATATATATGTTGTGATATCAATCAAATCTCATGAAGTGTCTCTATATATGTTGTGCTATCAATCAAATCTCATGAAGTGTCTCATATATATGTTGTGATATCAATCAAATCTCATGAAGTGTCTCATATATATGTTGTGATATCAATCAAATCTCATGAAGTGTCTCATATATATGTTGTGATATCAATCAAATCTCATGAAGTGTCTCATATATATGTTGTGCTATCAATCAAATCTCATGAAGTGTCTCATATATATGTTGTGATATCAATCAAATCTCATGAAGTGTCTCATATATATGTTGTGATATCAATCAAATCTCATGAAGTGTCTCATATATATGTTGTGATATCAATCAAATCTCATGAAGTGTCTCATATATATGTTGTGATATCAATCAAATCTCATGAAGTGTCTCATATATATGTTGTGCTATCAATCAAATCTCATGAAGTGTCTCATATATATGTTGTGATATCAATCAAATCTCATGAAGTGTCTCATATATATGTTGTGATATCAATCAAATCTCATGAAGTGTCTCATATATAGTTGTGCTATCAATCAAATCTCATGAAGTGTCTCATATATATGTTGTGATATCAATCAAATCTCATGAAGTGTCTCATATATATGTTGTGATATCAATCAAATCTCATGAAGTGTCTCATATATATGTTGTGATATCAATCGTATATGCCGCAATTCCCTGATGTCAGCGAGTGATCCATGTATATTTCAGGCGATGTACCTTCCGTGGGTGTTGCTGGCCTTCAACATGATAATTGGACCCGGGTAAGTCACGACACAAGGACCAAAAATTGGTGGTGATTTCAAAATATTTGCCGTGATCAGATCTGCAGATAGGCATGGTAAATCATGTTACTGTATACATTATCCTGAAATTGAACGTTTTAATGTTGAAGACCCTGGTACATGTATATGTAATTTTACTGAGACATGTGTAGTTTCTGCAAACATCCTGGATATGCTTAGCCAATGTATAATATGTACTCTCAACCCTTTGCAGTGTGCAAAGGGTTGAGGAAGTTTTTAACATAAATTTACATTCCTTTTGTCAAGGCCTTGTTTGTTTTTACCGGATATGTAAGTGGGTTTTGGCCATCCGGGTGGACGCTTAACCCTTAGACCGCTACTCACAATAATTGTCGTCTGCTGTTGCTTTTATATCTTGCTTTATTTCTAAAAAAAAAAATGTTTTAACAGCACTTCAGAATCATTTCCAATGGAAATGATTCTGAAGTGCTGTCAAAGCATGTTGTAAATTATTCTATTAAAGTGCTGTCAAAGTATGTTTTTGATGATAAAAATGCAAAATAGAAATTAAACAGCAGACGACAAAAAAATTAAGATAGCGGTCTATGGGTTAACAGAGAAAACAATGGCAGGCCTGATGTTTCCCATGATATGATTGTGTTCCCTGTTTGTTTCAGAGGCTTCCAGGAGCTGCTGGGGATTATCGTGGGCCACCTTTACTTCTTCCTCATGTTCAAATACCCCCAGGACTTCGGAGGGGCACAGTTGCTGCATACACCACAGTTCTTGTAAGTGGGGTGGTGAGATGCATGAGAGGGGCGGTTTGTGTATCTCAATGGAATCTTACTAGGATTCATATAATAATAAATTATGAGACACGCCATGTCATTTTGTACCTAAGAACATGAGCGATATTTCATGAAAAATATTTTCAAATTACGATATTTTCCTTAAATTACAACGAAAATTTACGAACATTTCATAGCAAATGTGGAATAGAATTCCTATTAAAGTGCGTGTGGTGGGGTGCAGGAGAGGGGCGGTTTGTGCATCTCGATGTAATCTTACTAGGATTCATATATGAGACACGCCATGTGATATTGTACCCAAGAACATGAGTGATATCTCGTGAAAAATATTTTCAAATTTACGATATTTTTCACAGCAAATGCGGAATTCTGTTCCACATTTGCTGTGAAAATGTTGTCATCTTTCAACATGATTTACCAAAAATATCACAGTTTCTGTAAATGTATTTCATTGCATCACACACATTCATAGGTACAAAATCACATGACGTGTCTCATATGTAGCCGTGACTGGAGAAATGGGGCTTATGGCATTTGTGACCACTGTTAATCCTCATCATATAGCACACTCATGTAGCCTGATAACGATCTGTATTGCTTGATAGCAACATGACAGGTGTTTCATTGATGGAATAACAACCATTTCAGAAGCTGATATGGATGCACAGGCTGATCTGGATCTACACTGGTTGCAAAACCCATAAACCCAATTTCTCCAGTAACAGTCACATATCGGTGAGCCCCGTGCAGGCACCGGGGCGGGATCAACTGATCCTGAGAATAGTGCTGCAGTAGCCATAGCTTGTCGTAAAAGGCGACTAAACTGGCTTAACGATTGGGTTCATACTTTCCGGAACCCACTATACCGGATTTGGCCCTCATGTACATTTTTGGCTTTCTTGTATGTGAGAGTTGAGTCAGGCTATGCCCCATATATAAAAGTAAGATTAGTGCTAATCCTATTACTTTTAGGGGATGGGATAAATGATGCTGGTGTGGCGAGGGCCTGGCACCAGATCAGCTTGTTCTAATTTCAGGACTGAATATATATTTTGATTGTAAATATTGAGTTCTGAAGTTGGAATTTACCCCCCTCGGACAGGTGGATACGGGACACGACCCCGTTGACCCGTCTGCGTGTAGACTGCCTGAGGCTTGTACCTCTATGTCAGAAAAGCGGACGTTAAACCCTATTCACTCACTCACTCACATATCGGTGAATTTTTCTGGGATTCACACCTTATGTAGTGCATATAAGGGTGCTTGGCACCAGATCAGAGCACTCTCTTTCAGTGCTGTATGTTTTTATTGTACATTGCAACCTCTCTACAACAGCCACCCATGGGAAGACGCAAAACTGGCTGTTGTAGGGAGGTTAATGCTGAATTAAATTTGGTCATCTGCTGTTTATTTATTTTCTCCGATAATTCTCATCAAAACTTGGTTTGATAGCATTTGAGAATCATTTCCAATGGAAATGATTCTCAAGTGCTGTCAAACCATGTTTTTTATGGAGAAAGAAGGCAAAATATAAAGCAACATCAGACATGCTCAGCAGTCTAAGGGTTAAATATAGAGGAAATCATCCATTTGGGATATAACATAGGGGCTGTTACAGAGAGGGTGTTGTTGTAGAGAGGTGGCCGTTCAGGGAGGTTCGACTGTAATGTTAGTGGTGATTGTGTTGTGCTCACCCAATTCCCTTGTGTGTTGGCTTTGCTTTTGAACAGGGGGCCGTTTCACTAAACTTTGTATGACTCAAATGTTTGTAAGTGCAATATTATGATAGTCTGTAAATTTCACATTAACAATGTTTTCATGTAAACAGTTATTGGATTTACATTTATTGAGCATAGGCTGCATATGCAGCCTATGCTCAATAAAGGTAAATCCATCAATTGAATTTTCCAGATCTAAAATTTGCACTTACGAACATTTTAGTCGTACGAAGTTTAGTAAAACAGTCCCCAGATGTAGAAACATAATCAATCTTGTCGGTTCTGCCAGGGTGAATGTATTGATCTTCAGATGAAATTTTCATGTTTATTTATCTGCGAATGTAGGCAAACATGTAGATCTACATGATCTTGCCTAGAAATGTTCATCTGTGATTATCATTCGAGCCTCATGTGATTAGACAGACGCCGATGATTCAAATGAGGCATCCATATTTACACCATGTTCATTTTTGTCGAGCCCGCTTGCGGAAAGCGAGACAGTGATCAGAATGGCGTCCGTGCGTCCGTGCGTCCGTGCGTCCGTGCGTCCGTGCGTCCGAAATTTGCGTTAAAGTTTTTAAAAATACCATCAAATGCCTCGGCGGGCTCGACATGTGGGCCACGGCCATCTGGTTTATGAGATTTATAAACAAAATTCATGAACTATATATTTGCAGATATTGAGGGAAAAAAATGCTCAATTCGATAAAAGTATTGTAGTCCATATATACATGTACATGTACCTGCATGACAGTGGAACCTCTCTAAACCGGACACCCTGGGAGGTTCCCAGGGTGTCCGGTTTAGAGAGGTTCCTCTGTAGTGTATGGCAAGATGTCTATTTTGTCACTGGCGGGTGGCAGGTGGAAGAATGCGAGGGATAATTTAACGATCGGCGTTCATCCTTACTGGTATTCCGACTGGAGACCAGTAGCCTATTTCACCAACATTGCAAAGTATACTTTTCTAGCAAAGTATACTTTGAGGTACTTTGAGGGAGAAATTTTCAATTTTAGGACAAATTTATTAATTTTTATTATGCTGAATTTATTACATTATCACAGCCATTTTGGCTGTGATAATGTAATAAATTCACTATAATAATTCTGCATAGTTTTAATCATCAAATATATGCAGTCGTTAGTTCTATAATGCATTTCAGGAAAAATAAATGATTACTCCCTCAAAGTATACTTTGCTAGAAAAGTATACTTTGCAATTTTGATGAAATCGGCTACTGGTTCGGCCCTCACATACGTCATTGGCATTTTGTATGTGACAGTTGAATCTGGTTATACCCCTTATGTCGGTATTACGATTATTAGGGGAAGGGGCCAAATGACTTTCGTGTGGTATGGACCTTGCACCAGGTCAGGTTATTCTAATTTCAGGGCTGAATTTGTTTTCTTGATGTAAATATTTTGTTCCGATTTTGGGATTTTCCCACAATGCAGCAGGTTACATGACCTTAGCTGTTGATAGGACGTTAAACTATTTTGTCACTGGTGTCATATAGTTATGGTGTTGTGCCTAGAGCGAGTCCAAGGGACATTTTCTCACCTCTAGCTGTCCTTGTTCCTTGAAATATATAGGGATGGGCTATGTGTCATTCAGGGGTAGAATACAGGACTTCCAATACTGAAGGTTGTGAGTTCAAAACCTACCCTAGGGCATGAATATTACTTTCATTGTATTTCCATCCCACTGGTCTGTCGGATGAGACTTTAAACTGTGGTCCCGTCCCTATATGACCTTAGCAGTTGTTGGTATGTTAAACCCCATTCCTGTCAATTTATGCCCTCGGTCGCGGTAGAGCCGGAGGCATATCGTGTTTGGACCGTGGGGTCGTTCGCCTGTCCATGTGTCCGACACATTAAGAAGTTTGTCACAGTTTCTCAATTATGTCATAACTTCTTTATCCCTTGATGGATTACTTTAACATTTCAATACATCACACTTGTGGATGAATGCCACACATACATGCTGCCATTAATATGACCTTGGTGGGTGGTCGTCGGGTGAACGTGACGGCGTATATTAACTGTAGTGGTTCCTACTTGTAGGAATCACGATTTGCCTGGTTTGGCCCTCAGGTACGTTTTTATCTTTGGCTCTTTTGTTACCTGAGAGTTGAATTGGCTTATTGCTCATTATAAAAGTGGTATAATTATTACTGATCCTATTGCTTTTGGGAGGGGGCCAAGTGATTCTGGTGTGGCGAGGACCTAGCATCAGATCAGGATTATTCCGATTTCAGGGCTGAATATATATATTGATTGTAAATATTCAGATTGGGATTTTCCCCCCATTTTTACATGTACTTGAACATGTACTTGTACAGGTAATATATGGGATTTAGTACTAAACCCATTGACCCGGCCTTAAATGACCTGAGCTGTTGATAGGCCGTTAAACCCCAACAAACAAACAAACATAATATGACCTTGACCTTTTGACCTTCACAACTTTGAACCTGTTCACATATTCAGAAGTTTGCCGGAGTTTCTTAATTCAGTAATAACTTCTATATCACTTGATGAATTACTTTAATATTTCAATACATCATACTCATGGACAAATGCCACACATCCATGCTGCCCTTAACATGACCTTGACCTTTTGACCTTCACAACTTTGAACTTTTTCACACATTAAGAAGTTCGCCAGAGTTTCTAAGTTCTGTCGTAACTTCTATATTTCCTTGATGGATTACTTTAATATTTCAATACATCATACTTGTGGACAAATGCCACACATCCATGCAGCCATTAATATGACCTTTTGACCTTCATAACTCTGCTTATGAATACTTATCATTGTCACTTAATTAACTTTGCCACAGATTCTCCAATCTGCCATCGGGAGCATTCATGTGCCGAAAGGCCACATTTCTTGTTCCTTAAAATATAAGTATTTCTCATTGACTTCTAATGGGGAAGGGCACCAAGACCTGTAGCCTATTTCACCTACATTGCAAAGTATACTTATCTAGCAAAGTAGACTTTGAGGGAGAAATTCTCAATTTAAGGATACATTTTTATTATACTGAATTTATTACATTATCACAGCCATTTTGGCTGTGATAATGTAATAAATTCAGTATAATAATTCTGCATACTTTTAATCATCAAATATATGCAGTCGTTAGTTCGATATGAAATAATACGTTTTGGGAAAAATAAATTATTACTCCCTCAAAGTATACTTTGCTAGAAAAGTATACTTTGCAATGTTGGTGAAATCGGCTACAGAAATTGTCCACTTGGGTCTGACAACTACTAGACTGAGTCATAGTAATCACATACATGTAGCATAATGTGTCTTTACAGGTACTCGTATTTCCCAAACAGACGAGGTGGCGTATCTGGGTTTGGCCAGGCCCCCTCCAATCGACGGCGGCAAGAAGACGACAATAATGCAGGAGGGCGACATCACTGGGGTCAAGGTCAAAACATGGGCGACTAGATAATATACTGGTGGCTGTGACTGGAGAAATGTGGTGAAATGGGATTTGCGACCAGTGTTGATCCAGATCAGGTTTAATTCTGCATGAACTCTGAATTCTACATCAGTTTCTGTAGCCTAATTTCAGCAACATTGCAAAGTATACTTATCTGGCAAAGTATACTTGGAGGTATAAATTTTCAATTTAAGGATTAAAGGAGATTTATGGGTATCGGGATTCATTCTTACCAGATTTTTGACCGTAGACCTGATTTGATGCTTTTTTTATGTGGCATTTCTTGTATGTGAGAGTTGAATCTGGTTATACCTCTTATAAGAGTAATCCTACCGGTATTACTTTTAGGGGACGAACCCAAGTGACTGGTGTGGTATGGACCTGGCCCAGGTCAGGTTATTCTAATTTCAGGGCCCCGTGCAGGCACCGGGGCGGGATCAACTGATCCTGAGAATAGTGCTGCAGTAGCCATTGCTTGTCGTAAAAGGCGACTAAACTGGCTTAACGATTGGGTTCATACTTTCCGGAACCCACTATACCGGATTTGGCCCTCATGTACATTTTTGGCTTTCTTGTATGTGAGAGAGAGTTGGGTCAGGCTATGCCCCATATATAAAAGTAAGATTAGCGCTAATCCTATTACTTTTAGGGGATGGGATAAATGATGCTGGTGTGGCGAGGGCTTGGCACCAGATCAGGTTGTTCTAATTTCAGGACTGCATATATATTTTGATTGTAAATATTGAGTTCTGAAGTTGGGATTTACCCCCCTCGGACAGGTGGATACGGGACACGACCCCGTTGACCCGTCTGCGTGTAGAATCCCTGAGGCTTGTACCTCTATGTCAGAAAAGCGGACGTTAAACCCTATTCACTCACTCACTCTAATTTCAGGGCTGAATATATATTTATTTCGATGTAAATATTCCGTTCTGATTTTGGGATTTTCTCCCCAATGCAGCAGGTTAAACGTGGGATCGAACCTGTTGGCCCGGCCTTAAATGACCGTAGGTGTTGATAGGCCGTTAAACACCAATAAATCAAATCTTGCAAAGCTTGCATTTATTATGTATCCGAACATTGTTTTGGGCTACATTTAGTTGCCAACCTGTCTTCGGCTACCTACTATCTCTGTTACCATAATGGCTTCATGTACGTTTTTTTCATCATTCATACTTTCATTCTATAGACTACCAGTCTGCTCCCTTTACTCAAGGTCCAGGGGGCCGTTTCACTAAACTTCGTACGACTAAAATGTTCATAAGTGCAAAATCATGATATTCTGTAAATTTCACATTAGCAATGTTTTCTTATAAACAGTTATTGGATTTACATTTATTGAGCATAGGCTGCATTTGCATCAATTGAAATTTCCAGATGATCCTAAATTTGCGAACCCAACAATCGGTGCCCTGGTACCGAATTTCGAAGGAGGGGCATATCCTATTACTGATAGCGTCCCTAGCCTGTCTGATAGTTATCCACTGGCTTTATAAATATGATACATAAACATGATACATAAGCTGTCTGCTCCCAATGTAGAACAGTGAGGGGGCTGCTGGATATTGGTGTTTCTACTGACCCGTATCTAGATACCGGTATATGCTATGTATGGTGTGGTATCAAGATTGTGGACCCATAATACACACAGATGAGACTGTGTATACCAGTCCCTCAATAGTATTTGTACGTTTTATTTGTGCAGGAAAATGATTGAGAAATTACTACGGTAAAAGTGTTAAAAATTATATAGTATTTTGCTGCTAACTATTTCAAAGCAATGAGTATTTTGATGTGTCACCTACATATAGTGAAACCGATATTGTACTTCTGGACCTGAACAAGGTTACTTACTATCTCAATATCAGAATATGGGTCTGTATTTGATAAAAATGTGTAACTGTGTCATGTCATTCCACAGATAACCCCATCCCAGTTAGACTGCATTGCTGCAGATATACTGTATAATATATGCTGACAGCTAATGAGAGACCAGTGTTGAAATAGCCATACTGGTATGTGTATGTGTTCACATTTAATACAGGAAATAAGGCTGCTAGCAAACGTGAATTCATCTAGTCATGTACCTTGGCATATAATTCCAGCACAAAAATATTTACACAATTCCCTAACATTTGATTGGTCCATAGCAAGTCTGTCCAAAATTTATATCCCAGTAAACTCCCACGCCGAACTACTTTCCGTAACCGTGAGGCGCAGTTAAAATAATTCTTAAGAAAATTGGGGAAAAAAAACACATTTTCTTGATGAATTTATTTCAAATGCTGTAATTATAAGGAATGAATGGCCTTTTTGTGGAATTTATCGGGGATATAAACTTGGAAAAGTCGCGGGAATACTGGATGCGGCCTTCCAGCCTTCAAACTTTTCCAAGTTTATACCCCGATTAATTCGAACTTTTCCAAGTTTATACTCCGATTAATTCCACAAAAAGGCCATTCATTCCTATAGTGAATTCCAGATCAGTATGGTCAACATCAGACAGTGTGCCACACTGTCTGATGTTGCTATAGCTGTTAGCAATATCACTAAACACGTGGGGTTGTTTACAATGTCGGGTCATGAACTCAGCTCTATGAATGAATTACATACGTAACAGCTACGCTCTGCCTGGCAAGTTTGAATCAGTTGTCAGTTGAGTACACTGTATTACTTCAAAAGCACATTTACATTTTGTTTTCTTAAATCCCAATTTTTCTAAACCTTTCATAGTTGTATTATATTATGTCTGTGTGAAATATTGTAATTATTTGTTCAGTGGTATTTCTAAAATATCTGAAAATGTGTCCCTGAAGTGAAGTAGGCACAAAGTTATCAAAAAGCATCCCCAGCGCCATCTGGTGGCTTTTATATCCCAGTTGGCCCTTTAAGAACATTTTAGTCGTACAAAGTTTAGTGAAACGGGCCCCAGTAGCCTATTTCATCAACATTGCAAAGTATACTTTACTAGCAAAGTATACTTTGAGGGAGTAACCATTTATTTTTCCTGAAATGCATTATTTCATATAGAACTAACAAATGCATATATTTCATGATTAAAAGTATGCAGAATTATTATACTGAATTTATTACATTATCACAGCCAAATTGGCTGTGATAATGTAATAAATTCAGTATAATAAAAATTAATAAATTTATCATAAAATTGAAAATTTCTCCCTCAAAGTATACTTTGCTACTAAAGTATACTTTGCAATGTTGATGAAACAGGCTACTGGTCGAATGACATAAACTTGCATTAAAGTCTTTGATGTTTACATCGTATATCAGTGTTACAGGGGGCCGTTTCACTAAACTTTGTACGACTAAAATGTTCGTAAGTGCAAAACTATGATAGTCTGTAAATTTGACATTAGCGATGTTTTCTTGTAAACAAGTATTGGATTTACATTTATTGAGCATAGGCTGCCTATGGCAGCCTATGCTCAATAAATGTAAATCCATCCATTGAAATTTACAGACGATTCTAAATTTGCACTTACGAACATTTTAGTCGTACGACGTTTAGTGAAACGGCCTCCTGATTTCTTGTTGTTTATATCTTTCTGATGCTGAATAAAATTTATATCTTATGTATGTGTTAGATGTGTTTTACTGATTTGAAGAGCCAACAGTGTAGATCCTGACCAGACATATGTGTCTACACTGGTTGCAAATGTTATAAGCTCCATTTCTTCAGTCAGTCGTATATGAAGTATGGCCATTTGTTGTCAATTCATATCTCCATGTTTCGCGATGTAAATATTCCGTTCTGATTTTGGGAGTTTCCCCACCAATGCAGCAGGTTTTAATGGGATCGAACCCGTTTGTCCGGCCTTACATGACCGTAGCTGTTGATAGACCGTTAAACACCAATGAACAAACATATCTCCATGTATGTACAATGATATGTGTCCGTGATGGGAGAAATAGGGCTTATGGGTTTTGCGATCATTGTAGATCCTGACATGACTGTGCATTCAAATGAGGATCTGCACTGTTTGCCATTCCATCCATGAGACAACATGCTTCTTACAAAGAGTATATATTGTTAATCAGGCTTCAGGGGGCCGTTTCACTAAACGTCGTACGACTAAAATGTTTGTAAGTGCAAATCTGGAATCGTCTGTAAATTTCAATGGATGGATTTACATTTATTGAGCATAGGCTGCATATGCAGCCTATGCTCAATAAATGTAAATCCAATACTTGTTTACAAGAAAACATTGCTAATTGCTAACGGCCCCCTGGAGTGTACTATTTAATCAAACGTTACACTGTTCATATATCCTATAACCCCCATTTCTCCAGTCCCAGCTTTTTATTTTAGACAGCCATGTTGTTTGTTTCATGGCACACATGTGTTTCCATCCACTGTGCAGTCGTGTTGCTGACAGAATGTGACTTGTAGTATTTGTGGGTGGTTGGTCGGGCTACGGTGTAAATTAACGGTAGGGATTCCTCCTTATAGGAATCATGATTTGCCTGGTTTGGCCCTCAGGTACGTTTTTATCTTTGGCTCTTTTGTTACATTGGAGTTGAATTGGGTTATTGCCCATTATAAAAGTAGTCAGATTATTACTGATCTTTTGGGAGGGGGCCAAGTGATTCTGGTGTGGCGAGAACCTGGCTTCAGGTCAGGATTATTCTGATTTCGGGGCTGAATATATAGTTGTTGTTTTTGTAAATATTCAGTTCTGATTTTGGGATTTTCCCCCCATTTTTGCATGTACTTGAACATGTACATGTACTTGTACAGGTAATATATGGGATTTAGTACTAAACCCATTGACCCGGCTTTAAAGGACCTTAGCTGTTGATAGGCTGTTAAATCCCAACAAACAAACAAACTTATAGCATTTGTGGCCAGTAATTATGTTGATCAGTAGGCACACTCTTGCAGTCTGTAGCCGATTTCATCAAAATTGCAAAGTATACTTGTCTAGCAAAGTATACTTTGAGGGAGTAATCATTTATTTTTCCCGAAATGCATTATGTCATATAGAACTAACGACTGCATATATTTGATGACTAAAACTATGCATAATTATTATACTGAATTTATTACATTATCACAGCCAAAATGGCTGTGGTAATGTAATAATTCAGTATAATAAAAATTAATAAATTTATCCTAAAAGTGAAAATTTCTCACTCAAAGTATACTTTGCTAGATAAGTATACTTTGCAATTTTGATGAAATCGTCTACAGATCAAATGCATTTCTATTTTACCAGATGCATCATATCTGTATGCCTTTTTACATATTTGTAAATTATCATGGATAAAATGTGGATGTGCCTGGAGAACTGGGGCCCGTTTCACTAAACTTCTTGTTCGTAAGTGCAAATTTAACAAATGTCTGTAAATTTCAATGTATGGATTTACATTTATTGAGCATAGGCTGCATATGCAGCCTATGCTCAATAAATGTAAATCCAATATTTATTTACAAGAAAACAAGAAACATAATTTTGCACTTACGAACATTTTAGTCGTACAAAGTTTAGTTAAACGGCCCCCTGGTGCTTATGGATTGTGCAACCAGTGTAGATCCAGATTAGCCTGTGCATCCACAGTCTGATCAGAATGTGCACTGTTTGCCATTCCAGCAATGAAACACATTTCGTGCTTCTAACAAGCGATATACATAGATTGTTATCAGGCTACAGGAGTATGCTGTTTGATACAGAGCTACTCTGGTAAAAAATTAGGCCCCATTTGAATTTCAGCCACAGCCACATTTAATTCATGATAATTTGCCCATTTTCCCAGTCATAGCCACATGTATGTATGGTATGCATTTGTACAGATTTGTTTTTAAAATAAATTGTCATGGATGAAATACCAATCCACTATTAGCTCATATTGTGTACATTTCTTTTTATTTTGCTACAGTTTGTACCATTCTACGACTGTATGAGCCGGCCTTACATGACCTTAGCCGTTGATATGCCATTAACTCTGCATGCTGGGAAATTTGTGGATTATAAATAGTTCAAAAATAGCAGATGACAATTCATTATATTTTCTTTTATTTCTCCTTATAAAGGAGGACACAATTCTAACGAAATTTCAAGACATATTTACAGAGAGAAATAAAACATATACTCGTAATTAGTTTGGCGGATATTTTCGCCGCTAGCATGCAAAGAGTTAAACGCCAATAAACAAACAAACAAACAAACAAACGACTGTATGAGCTGACATTTCAAAGCAAATGTGGAAAAGAATGCTGCATATCTCCCAGTTGTGTCTGTTATCATTAAAATGTACATGTATAACCATGACTCCATTTAGTTTATGTGACTTATTGTGATTGGTATAGGTGACTGGCTGTCCATAAAGCTTAACCCTTAGACCGCTATCTTAATTTCTTTGTCGTCTGCTGTTTATTTTCCATTTTTATCATCAAAACATGCTTTGACATCACTTTAGAATAATTTACAACATGCTTTGACAGCACTTCAGAAATGCTGTAAAACCGTGTTTTTATTGATAAATAAGGCAATATATAAAAGCAACAGCAGACGACAATTGTTGTGAATAGTGGTCTAAGGGTAAGTTTATTAAATGCACATGCATACATTGATTTTCGGGGAACATAAACTGGTCAGAAAACAATATAAGACCCCAGCTGATAAAAGGTACCTTTCGACATGTGTCACAAGCGTAGATCCCGATCAGTCAGTGCATCCACGCAGTCTGACCATGTTCACCATTCAGTCAATCAAAATGTGCTTATGTACACAAATAGCAGTCTATTGATTGGACGAGGTTTGTTGTGCTTGTTTCAACTCTGGATAGTTGCAGACAGATAATTATAGTGTAACCTCACTCACAGTGTCCGGTTTAGATAGGTTCCACTATAATTCATGCATTCGAAACGTCCAATAATTTTTTGTCAAATTTGCAATCATGAACAGACATTGTCATCAGGTAGAATGACAGGGAACCACTCCTAACTTATACACACTCGGGATTGCTTGCTGTCCGGCTTTGAGAAGTTCCAATCACAGGTGCTTGAAGAACGGTTCGTATTTTTTGTGGGTTCTTTCAGTATTTATGGCGATTTGGGTAATTTTTATCACATCTGCCGCGAATTACACATATATATTCAGGGACCTTTAACGGTATAAAATGGGCCAGAAATTTGAAATAAATGTAGGAACGGTGAATGTGTAGATACTTGAAGGTTTCTGTCGAGTCTATAATTTGAGTATTAATGTTGCAAAAAACTATATAAATTACCACCAAAATACCGAAAACCACAAAAATTCCCAAATCCACAAAAATACCCAAATCAATAAAAGTACACGAAACCCACAATATAACATGAAAATGATGACCATTTGTTCAAACACATGTGGTTCGGATGTAGTACTCCCGATTAATCTGCTATGGACAACACAGAAGTATGTTGCCAGGGGTGGATCCAGCATTTGGGGAACGGTTGTCTAGTTGCGAAGGTAACTCTTGCAATCTACTCCCGTACGGACGGTACGGGAGTAATTGCAAGAGTTACCGTTCGCAACTAGGGGTTTGTCATATATTTGAGCTCTTCGAAATGCACTTTCCTGTGTTTTACGGCATTTAAATTCAGACTCCCAACTGGTGGTAAACTGTGACCTACGTAAACTCCGTGGCTGAACGGGGGTGTGCAACACAGGACCCCCCCCCCCCATCAAGATCCGCCCCTGGTTGCTTTGTGTCCGCACGTAATCTCTAGATCATGGTGTACCCAGGCTGATAGCAGCAGCGACGACAGATCAGGAAAACTATGCTGACACACATGGCGACAGCGAAGACTCCGGCCACCACCAGCAGTACGGTCAGCCAGGGGAACGTGTGTCTACAGTCGTACTCGTCCGAGTGGTCAGTACACTGGGACACTCCGTCACACACAAACGTCTTGGCGAAACACTGGCGCCCGTTTTGACACTCAAACCGCCCTGGACAAGACAGTGTGCGGCCGCGTGCTGAAAACCAAACAGATACTGTTGTAACTGCAAACAAATATGCCCGCTTTTTTTTTGAGAATGCAAATAAAACTGATGTCGCGCTTTGTGATAATGGGCTAGTCCATGCACATTTAACCCTTACAGAATACGGGAAACTAAACTAGCTACAACTTATGTGGTGGTGGGGCTGCGATCACCGAACACGGGCATGCCGTTTTAGAGCAGACCCATTGGAAATCAGCTACATTTATAAACACTCTATCACATGTGTGCGTGCGTGCGTGCGTGCGGCGTGCGCGTGTGTGTGTGTTTTCCATAGATACATACATGTCCAGGTATGTGTACATTCATATGAAATACATGTAAACTCTCCAAGCTTGTTTTCTAATCTGTGTCATATTAAGAGAGTATATACTAAGTGTGTGCTTGCCACTTTTACCTGGAGCAGATGCGACCACGAGGTTAAAGCTGCCGTACTGTGTATCTCTTCCGAACAGCGGACACTGTGTGGTCAGTCGGATGGTCATCGTGTTGTAACTGGACTGGTAACTCTGGTCCGGCAACGTGTCGCCGCATATACCGTCAGACTCTAGAACAAACACGAGACATTTGTGTATCAGGTAACTCGCTCGGCATTGACCGAATTCACGCTGACTGATAGCAAGTTTCCGGTATTGATCTAAACAATAGTTTGGGTGGCAGGTGGGAGCATGCGATAGGTAATTTAGCAATCGGGATTCGTTCTAAGCGGAATACCGAACGGAGACCTGGTTTTGGCCCTTATGTACGTCTTTGGCATTCTTGTATGTGAGGATTAAATACTGTTATACCCCTTGTATGAGTAATACGATTATTCCTAATCCTATTACTTTTAGGGGAATGGGCCCATTGCCTTTAGTGTGGTATGTACCTGGCACCTGGTCAGGTTATTCTAATTTTATGGCTGAATATATTTGTTTTCGATGTAAATATTCCGTTCTGATTTTGGGATTTTGCCCCAATGCAGCAAGTTAAATGCGGATCGAACCCGTTGGCCTGGCCGTAAGTGACCTTAGCTGTTGATAGGCCGTTAAACACCAATAAACAAACACACTTAACACAATGTATTACACAGTAAATGGTACAGGATTAGAAAACAAGCAAACATGCTGTCCTGTATTGACGAGATGTGCATATCAGGGTCACATTATTTTCAGTGACGTTCCCATTTGTCGAATGGCGTCACATGCCGCTACTTAATTACCCTGTGTAACTACGCAGCGTAAATGTGGCTGTAACAGGAGAACTGGGGCTTGTGGGTTTAGCGACCAGTGTAGATCCAAATCAGCCTGTGCATCCGCACAGTCTGATCAGGATCTGCACTGTTCGCCATTCAATAAATGAAACACCAGTCATACTTCTAACAAACAATATAGATCGTTATCAGACTACATGAGTGTGCTACTTGATCAGGATCTGCACTGGCCACAAAGCCCATAAGCCCCATTTCTCCAGTCGCAGCTACAAATATGTCCGTGTTCTATTCAAGGAAAGCCATGCTATATTTGCCCATACTCTTGCATAAAACGCTACTGATGAATATAATTGGCTCATAATTTCTAAATGTGCGCGTTTCCTAGCATTTGCCTGATAAATTTGATAATAGCCCGGTATTATTTATTATGGAGTGGATTTGTGATTGAGAGGCAGCAATTTCCGACAAACCCAGTTAGACATAGTTTGATATTGTCCAATCATGGTCGTCTGTGGCACATGTATAACAACGGAAAGGTGGCAAACAAGCTGATTGTTGATTTGTATAACTACACATGAAACATTGTGAAATTTCTCCCGCCAATTTTACCAATTATCACATATTTTTCTTTAATATGTTTTTTCAAAAAACATGTTCTTCATTTCTCTCATTACCATAATGGGATCAAGATTCTTAATGCAACACAATATGAATATCATCATTTGCAATGCATGCATCCCGTCAACACAGTGCGTATGTGCCGTGAAACACGATGCCGTGAAACATTTTTGATATCCTGTCAATACGACCTAATCACTGCGTTTGAATATGTGCGATGGCTGGGGTTATTTTTATTGCATTTTAATGCTATTTGTAGGTGAAAACAGGATAAATAAAATAGTAGGTTAGTGCCGTGAATAGGAAAAAATATCTGGCGCGGCACGGAAACGGGATGTGCTCGGCAGAGCCTCGCCCATCCCGTTTCCTAAGCCTTGCCAGATATTTTTTCCCATTTACGGCACTAACCTACTATTCTCTATATCATCATTTGCAATGCATGCCACCTTTGAAGTATGGCAGATACACTGTCTCCTTTTTGCCATGCGTACATCATGCTCTTATACCGCATGTTGCGGTCCGAGATCTTAAAAACTAAAGATACATGACTTGTATGTTCTGTTTTGTAAATGAGCGACTTTAAAAACGCACGGCTACTAGTATATGAATGCCGCTGCCAGACAAGGAATGCAGATCATTTATGAAAAAAGAATCGGGCAGTTCCAGTGTATTTTCGCTCTCTCAGCGGGTTCTACACAGGAGCGTCATATGGCGGTTTGTTCCGTGGGTATTCAATGACAATCACATTGTTAACGTACCACACCATGCCACCCACCCTCATGTGAGACACGCCATGTGATTTTGTACCTTCGGACATTTGCGTAATTTCATGAAATACGTTTACAAAATTTACAATATTCTCCGTAAATGACGTCGAAAGTTGAGAAAGTTTTCAGAGTACATGCGGAATTATTTTTGTCAACTTTTGACTTTATTAATGAAAAATATTGTAAATTTTGTAAACGTATTGAATGAATTACGCAGATGTCCGAAGGTACAAAATCACATGGCGTGTCTCATATGTGTAGTAGTGGCTACTTTCTGTTTCACGAAAGCTGCCCAAATTTTACGTCTATATAAACAATGCAAAAACAATATTTTTTCTGATAATATTAAATGTTAGCAAAATTTAAGAATGAGCCTTCTTTTTATTTCGTGAAATTTTGTCAAATATTGGTTTTATTACGAAAAATTGATTTCTCTATGGGAATTTAACATGGGGGAAAAAGAAGTAGAGGACTTGTGGGAGGAGTCAAAAAACAATTTGTTTTGGAAATTGACTCCGAAACCTAGCTAGATAGCTTGGAAATGATCTAACTAAGAAAACAAAAGTTAAATTTTAAAAATCGGTCCAGTATTTCTGAAATTCTAAAAAATTTCCCCATGTTAAATCCCCATAGACATCTTCACTCCGTGAAGATGTCTATGGGGATTTAACATGGGGAAATTTTGTTTTCGCAATAAAATCAATATTTGACCAAATTTCACGAAATAAAAAGAAGGCTCATTCTTAAATTTTCCTTTAATTTAATATTATCGAAAAAAATATTGTTTTTGAATTGTCTATATAGCCGTAAAATTTGGGCAGCTTTCGTGAAACAGACTATAGATACTTAGAGGTGTATGCACATGTAACATGCATACAATGTGGCTGTGACTGCCGAAAATGGGCTTATGTTATTTGCTACTTGTGTAGCTCCTGATCTAACAGCACACTCCGGTAGCATGATAGCGATCTATATTGCTTGTTAGAAGCATGAAGGGTGTTTCATTGATGGAACGGTGACCAGTGTAGATCCCGGTTCAGACTGTGCGAATGCACTTGCTGCGGGATCAACACTGGTCGCAAAGTCCATAAGCCACATTTTTCCAGTCTTCTAATTTCAGGGCTGAATATATTATTTCTCGATGTAAATATTCCGTTCTGATTTTGGGACCCCCCCCCCCCCCCCGCCCAAATGCAGCAGATTAAACCGGGATCGAACCGTTTGCCCGGCCTTACATGACCTTAGCTGTTGATAGGCCGTTACTAACCAATACACAAACAAACAAACATTTTTCCAGTCACAGCCACAGATAACAGTGATCAATATCAGTGATGCTCTTTGTACGGACGCCTGACGGAATTACCGGACAATAGCATGGACGCGTCCACCTGGCTCCCATCGTAGATGTCCAGTCTGTTTTTCACGCAGTGGCCGGAGTTGTCCGTTTCCGTCCATAAGTTGTACACGGTGGAGGTGAGCTGGTGCCCTGTTGGAGCCTGTATGCTTATCCGGCATGTCTCACACCACGGTAGCGGGGTCCAGATGTGTACCCCCGGTACTATGGAAACGGCGGCGTCATCTAGGTCTATAGTTTTGGAGCAATGGTCCAGCAGAGCAACTGTAATGTAGATGGGTACATTCTATGTAACATGCCACTTGAAACACGAGTATGAAACACGAGTATTCGTGTTTCTAGTTGCGTGTTACGTGATTTTGTACTTTCGGACATGTGCGTAATTTCATAAAATACGTTTACAAAATTTACAACATTTTTCGAAAATGGCGTCATAAGTTTACAGACTTGTCAGAGTACTCTGAAAATATTGTTAACTTTTGACTTTATTTATGAAAAATATTATAAATTTTGTAAACGTATTTAATGAAATTACACAGATGTCCGAAAGTATAAAATCACATGGCGTGTCTCATATGTTAGCTGTTACTGGTAGGCGAACGAACCCCGTCCGTACCAGTTTCTACCATTTTAATATTGTTGATAAAACAATCTGTGCCAAAAAACATCCATGTCCTTGTTTACCATGTGAATATGCTTGTTTCTATTATCGCGTTGCATTTGCTAAAGTGGGAGGTCATAGTTTAGTGCGCTGCTCTTACATGTACGTAGTTTCGTCTCCTCCGACCCACTGGGCCACTATCGGCCAGCGATATAGAGAATAGTAGGTTAGTGCCGTGAATCGAAAAACATATCTGGCAAGGCTTAGGAAACGGGATGGGCGAGGCTCTGCCGAGCACATCCCGTTTCCGTGCCGCGCCAGATATGTTTCCCATTCACGGCACTAACCTACTATTCTATTTATCCTGTCAACACCTACAAATGGCTGTAAAATGCAAAAATAGTATTGACTGGATATCAAAAATGTTTCACGGCACCGTGTTTCACGGCACATACGCACTGTTTTGACGGGATAAATTATGTTTTACCCCTGTCTGTCCGTGCGTCCGAACATGTTCCTTTCAATAAATTGAATGACTCCTTAACTCCACCAATTTCAAAAAATATTTGCCCACAGTGTTTGTCTAGGGATGGTGCTTTGTTTCGCATATTACATATGCCCGGACACCCACGGTCAAGGTCACTGGGGACTTATGTTTCTCTTGATTGTAAGGCAAATGCGTTTAAGTTTGTAATGTTTTCTCAATGACTCGTTCACCAATTCCAATAGTATTTGCCCACAATGTCTGTCTAGGGTTGCTGATTTGTTTCGCACATTACCCATGCCTGCACACCCAAGGTGAATGTCACTGGGAACTGATGCTCACCTTGTTGGTAAGGCAAATGATTTTAAGTTATTAATGTTTTCTCCATGACTCGTTCACCAATTTCAACAATATTTGCCCACAATGTCTGACTAGGGATGCTGCTTTGTTTCGCACATTACCCATGCACAGACACCCAAGGTGAAGGTCACTGAGGACTTATGTTCACCTTGTTGGTAAGGCAAATGAGTTTAAGTTATTAATGCTGTCTCAATAACTCATTACCTCCTTCACCAATTTCAATAATATTTACCCACAATGTCTGTCTATGGATTAGCTTCGTAATAACGATGCCCTTGCACTATGAAGGCTGCAGTTCGGGGCATCCGTGTTCTATGAGCACATTTGCTAAGTTTAATCTAAAACAAATACTCCAAAAAGGTTTCGGTAGAAAGGTATAACATTTTAAACGAAACACGTTCATAAAGAAATCTGTAGCCGATTTTATCAAAATTGTAAAGCATACTTATCTAGCGAAGTATACTTTGACGGAGTAATCATTTATTTTTCCCGAAATGCATTATTTCATATAGAACTAACGACTGCATACATTTGATGATTAAAAGTATGCAGAATTATTATACTGAATTTATTGCATTATCACAGCCAAAATGGCTGTGATAATGTAATAAATTCAGTATACCGGTAATAAAAAATAATAAAGTGTATCCTTAAATTGAAATTTCTCCATCAAAGTATACTTTGCTAGATAAGTATACTTTGCAATGTTGGTGAAATAGTCTACTGATATACGTACATCTTACGTCCATATAATAGTAATGGTTTAAAATAGTTACAACGATACTTGAACCCGAATTATCTGGCTCAGTTCTACGGAGCCCCACATGGGACATGGAATTTTATTATTAATTCGTTCACACGATATAACAATTCGTTCCCGTGGGAACAAATTGTTAATTCGCGGGAAGGAATTTTTAAATTGAGGTAACGAATTGTTATTTCATGGGAACGAATTGTTATTTCGTGGGAACGAATTAATAAAAAAGAAAATTCTACATCCCCTGTGGGGCTCCGTACAGTTCTGCCACCTACCTTGTTTGACTGTACTGGCGTCAGGGTAACAGTTTTTGGTCTCACACGAATTCGGTTTCACAATCACGGCAATTAGGGCTGTACCGAATTCCACAGAAAACATAAGAATCAGAAGAATTGCAATGCAACACCACCAATACTTATTACATTGGCTAGCCATAGTTTTCAAATGACTGTCATGTCACAAGACGGGACCTATTTATTCATTCTATTGCGTATTTACCGTTCGTTGCGTGCAGGCAATTACAAGAGGCAACTTGTAGCACCACCGCTCTACATAAGTATAGCATTGTAAGTCACAGATACTTCAACACTATGTACATACGAAAGCCCAATCACAACAAATGCTACGTATTTCTTAGTTCATCAAGAAAAATAAAATTCACAACAGAAACTTTCAAACGGAATTTCATGTACAGTATAACCTCTCTAAACCGGACACGCAGACAGTCGGTGTATCCTTAACTTTATGTACAGTATAACCTCTCTAAACCGGACACGCAGACAGTCGGTGTATCCTTAACTTTATGGGTGCCATTGGTGTATACTTATGATGATAATGCCTGTTCAAGTTCGCAAAGCACCGCCGCAAACCTAGACATAGTCGTATGTCTGATTTACAGTGGAACATCTCTAAACAGGACACCCTGGGGGCCCCCCAAGGTGTCCGGTTTAGTGAGGTTCCACTGTATTTTATATCCAGTGGAAATTTACATTTTCCTAGCTCTGTTGCATATACGAATTAGTTACAAATATGCTCGATACGAAATTGAAAATCGGGGACATTTTTTGACGCTGAGATAATTGTTATTTGTAAGTTCTGTCGTTTTATAATGTATGTTCGGCAAACATAGCAAATCATATCATATCACAGTCAATAGTTTTCTTTACTCAGTAGAGCTAATATGCGCACGTGAGCAAGCATACATTAATGACATCAGTAGTACTTCATAATATTCATCGGCCCTAAGTGTAAGTATGTATGCCTTCATCAGGTGATGAATCCCGAAGTTATATTCATGACAAAATGGGCTTAACCTACTACATTCCGAGGCTACACATTGTCTTGCACACTTTTTTGTTTACATTCATTTTATCTAATTATGCACAGAAATATACTTTGTTACCACTCATTGGAACCGTTTCTTTGACAATTGTCGTACACGCACCAGGGCTGGATGTTAATTTCGACTTTGTTTCTCATGACCAGACACGTCATATGTTTAACCCTTTCACCCCTAAGTAACTGGAATGGATTTTGATATGTTCATTTTGCAGCCAACCCAACCGTCACAAAATGATTTTCAGACTAGTCCATTTATGAAAAGTGGATATTTTTTGTTCTCAAAAATATTAAAATTACTTTCAAAAAGTGCAGATCCTGATGAGACGGCTCGTTACGAGCCGGCTCATCTGGATCTGCACTTTTTGCATAAACCGCTATAGCAGCATACATGGGTCAGTAACACTTGTCAGCCGTATAAAGTATGTCCTTCTTGCACAAAGAGGGAAAAAAGGCAGGATTGAGTAGTGGTGCTGCGGAGCTTTCATTGCAATGGTTTTATATTTATCCCGTCAACACAGTGCGTATGTGCCGTGCAACACGGTGCCGTGAAACATTATGATATCCTGTCAATACGATCTAATCACTGCGTATGAATATGTGCGTTGACTGGGGTTATTTTATTGCATTTTAAAGCCATTCGTATGTGTTGACGGGATAAATAGAATAGTAGGTTAGTGCCGTGAATGGGGAAAATATCTGGCGCGGCACTGAAACGGGATGTGCTCGGCAGAGCCTCGCCCATCCCGTTTCCTAAGCCTTCCCATTCACTGCACTAACCTACTATTCTGTAGTGTACTATGGTATTACGTTCGTTTTATCACGCATATGACTGTAGTGACTGTATCCTGCTCATGAGCTAGCATAATCGCGGCCGTCACTGGAGAAATGGGGTGTATGACATTTATGAATATTCAAAACTTCAGTAGCCTATTTCACCAACATTGCAAAATATACTTGTCTAGCAAAGTACACTTTGAGGGAGAAATTTTCAATTTTAGGATAAATTTATTAATTTTTATTATACTGAATTTATTACATTATCACAGTCATGTTGGCTGCGATAATGTAATACATTCAGTATAATAATTCTGCATACTTTTAATCATCAAATATATGCAGTCGTTAGTTCTATATGAAATAATGCATTTCGGGAACAATAAATGATTACTCCTCAAAGTATACTTTGCTAGATAAGAATGCTTTGCAATGTTGATGAAATAGGCTGCTGAAGTCTGGTAAAGAGCACAGTTAGAAGCATTACTGGTGTTTCATTGACTGAACAGCGAACAGTGCAGGCCGTAAAGGTGGACATAAGCCACTACAAGTTAAACATGTTTAAATGAGGTAATTCATGTGCGTTTCCTGTCTCAACAATTACTAGTAAATCTCAACTTCATAAAAATATATTAAAACGTATGTCAAGTCTATCATTAGAAACAAAATTGCTACCCCGCTCCATACCACTCGCGAGGGTAGCAATTTAACCCAATATCTTTAATGTAATACATGGAAGAGTGATTTTTGCAATCGGTATACTTTGAGGGAGTAATCATTTATTTTTCCTGAAATGCATTATTTCATATAAAAGTAACAACTGCATATATTTTATGAGTAAAAGTATGCAGAATTATTATACTGAATGTATTACATTATCACAGCCAAAATGGCTGTGATAATGTAATAAATTCAGTATAATAAAAATTAATAAATTTATCATAAAATTGAAAATTTCTCCCTCAAAGTATACTTTGCTACTAAAGTATACTTTGCAATGTTGATGAAATAGGCTACTGGTTACAGGGTAGAAACAAAATTGCTACCCTCGCTATACCTTTCGTGAAGGTAGCAATTTAACCCCATCTCTTTTACTGTAACACATGGAAGAGTTATTTGTGCAATGGTTATCCGGCGTGTTTGATATGTTAGTGATATAAAATTGTCCAAGCTGTATCAATACATTATTAATAAAGAACATACACACGTTATTTTACCGTGTTTATCTGACATTTACATGTATATCTTGTAAATTTGAAAGCTTCATTTCGTTATGTTGAATGTTGAACAACTAGAGAAAATATGGCTTCCATGGTAACATGATTTCCCTGTTCTATTATTTTTTTGCAATTTTCTAATTCCACATCAAAGATTATTTGTTTAACGGTATACAATATACAGTTTACTAAAATGTGACCTACATGCAAAAGGTTTGGGTATGCACTTCGGTTGCTCAAATTTTTTGAATGGGTCAAATTGTAGCCGTAGATAACATATCGGAGGCGAATTATAATAGCTAGTCTATCATATGCTCGGCACAAGATAGTCGTTCCAATTCAGGTCAGGGCAGCCATGGCAAGTGAAACCATTTACAGTGTGTATAAGCCAAAGTCTTAGGTCACTGTCCACGAAGTAGAAAGTAAACAAAGAACGTTTCAAACGCACATTTGGAAATACATGTACATTTGTACTACTTCGTCATAACGCTTGTGTAATGTAGTGTAATTAAATATAATTAGAGTTATGTACTCAGAACTAATATTTACCAAGAAAATATTGTCTATAGACACACAAATGCCCCCACCCCCTCCTACGCCCACGGTGGTAGATTGGATAAACTCCGGCAAATACGGACGGACACACGGACACACAGTCCAAACATAATATGCCCGTATAAAATAGAACCACACCCATTTGTGTGCATATGATATTTATTAATTCGTTGACTGATAATAAATTCGACACTAGCCACGTGGTGTGTAATACAATCAGTAAACAGCATATACCGTGAAGCTGTACTGACCGCCAATGTATTTTCTGCATATTTTGTACAGTAAAATCGCTCTAAAGTGGACACCCTGGTACGTATAATATATAGAGAATAGTAGGTTAGTGCCGTGAATGGGAAAACATATCCGGAAAGGCTCAAGAATTTCTTTATTTCTCATCAGAAGTATATGTTGTGACCACTCATTTGAACCGTCTCGACGAGACGGTTCAAATGAGTGGTCACAACATATACTTTGGTTCAGAAATAAGGAAAATAGATAGAGAATAGTAGGTTAGTGCCGTGAATGGGAAAAAATATCTGGCAAGGCTCAGGAAACGGGATGGGCGAGGCTCTGCCGAGCACATCCCGTTTCCGTGCCGCGCCAGATATTTGTTTCTATTTATCCCGTCAACACCTACAAATGGCTGTAAAATGCAAAAATAGTATTGACTGGATATCAAAAATGTTTCACGGCAGCGTGTTTCACGGCACATACGCACTGTGTTGAAGGGATAAATGTATAATTTAGATGGTATCATTGTCATTCATGTCATTGTCGTGTCTGTTCATGATTGAAAATGACAAAAACTGTTCATGGAGTGCTTAATTACAATGGAGCCCCTATAAACCGGACACCATGGGGACCTCCCCAATGGTGTCCGATTTAGGGGGGTTCTTCAACTGTATATGATTTGACTAACTGCATGAGAAATGAGGTATTATGTAACATTTGATCGTTAATAATATCAGTAGCCGATTTCACCAAAATTGTAAAGTATACTTATCTAGCAAAGTATACTTTGAGGGAGTAATCATTTATTTTACTCGGAATGCATTATGTCATATAGAACTAACGACTGCATGTATTTGATGATTAAAAAAAGTATACAGACTTATTATACTGAATTTATTGCATTATCACAGCCAAAATGGCTGTGATAATGTAATAAATTCAGTATAATAAAAATTCAATACATTTATCCTTCAATTGAAAATTTCTCCCTCAAAGTATACGTTGCTAGATAAGTATACTTTGCAATGTTGGTAAATAGGCTACAAATCATATCATTGCTTGTGAGATCATCTTCACATGATGATGAGAAACGATCGACTCAAGTTTCAAGTGGCCATTTTAAAATATTGTCATCCGCGTTTTGTTTCCGGAATTGACTTCGAGTTCATGTAAATATGGGCTGACGATCTTACATTTAATTGAGACAGATCATGCGATTTTGTTCCTATGTGCGATGTTCGTGAAAAATGTTTACGTGACGTCGAAAGTTGACGAAATTTTCACAGTAAATTTTGAATTATATTACGCATTTGCTCTGATTATGTCGACATATGTGTTGTAAATAATTTGCATGGGATATCGCACATGCTCTAAGGTACACACTTCCATGGCCTGTCTGAATTCTGCCCTCGCAACAGTATACTACAGTGCAACCTCTCTACAACAGCCACCCATGGGAAGACACAAAACTGGCTGTTGTAGAGAGGTGGCTGTTGTAGGGAGGTTAACGCTGAATTAAATTTTGTCGTGTGCTGTTTATTTATTTTCTTCGATGATTCTCATCAAATACATGCTTTGACAGCATTTTAGAATCATTTCCAATGGAAATGATTCTAAAGTGCTGTCAAAACATGTTTTTATTGAGAAAGAAGGAAAAAGCAACAGCAGACGACAATTTTCGTGCTCAACAGTTTAAGGGTTAGATATAGAGGAAATCATCCATTTGGAATATAAAATAGCGGCTGTTACAGATAGGGTGTTGTTGTCATCCATTTCGGATATAAAATAGCGGCTGTTACAGAGACGGTTAAACTGAGTGGTAACAATATTCACTTTTTATGAGAAATGAGAAAAATTGCAGAAATATTAATAACATTCCTGACCGGGTTTATTTTGTATACATGAATTCCAAATATTTTAATAAAATATATGTTTGTCAAAAGTATTGATCCGGCAGTTGCCGGCATGCCGAACCTGTTCCGACGCCCCTGTCACATGGCCCGTCTGAATTCTGCCCTCGCAACAGTATACTAGTTCACGTATGGAATACAAGTCTGTTATGCATGAGCCTCAAGCTGTGACCATTGAACTGTGAGGTAAAGCCATTTATTATATACCTACCCATGAAATACATAGTTATACGATGTAAATAAAAGTCATATATTCTCATCGATGAAATAAACATCTTCCGGTGAAAATACGACTACTTCCGCTATCTATATTCATAACGCGCACCTGCAGTGCCGAACAGCAAATAGGCTGCAAATACACATTCATTACCGTATACAGTCTAAAAAACTGCTAATTTCCATGGAGCGGTATATAATAAATAGAATATTCATATTTTTGCAACGAATATGACATATATGTTCATCGAGTGGTGTGAAATGTCCATATGGACATTTCACACCACTCGATGAACATATATGTTATATTCGTTGCAAAAATATGAATATCCTCTATGTATTATTGCGAGCTGCACACCTCCATATTGACATTGTCTAGAACGCATCAGGCTATGCAGTGTGCTAATTGATAGGAGCTACACAGGTCAGAAACCCCATAAGCCCCATTTCTTCAATCACAGCCACATATATCGATATCCTGGATGTACGTTTGTGCGCGCACGACTGAAATGGGGGTTACCGCATATGAGACACGTCATGCGATGTTGTACCTTCGGACAACTGCGTAATGTAATGAAATACGTTTACAAAATGTACAATATGTTCCGTAAATGACGTCAAAAGTTGACAATATATTTAGAGTACATGCGGAATTATATTGGTTGTTAACTTTTGACCTTATTTATGAAAAATATTGTAAATGTTGTAAACTTAATGAAATAGGTTCACATATTCGACCAGTGCGTTCAATCTACCCAAGTTTACTTGCACACACAAGTCATTCTTCTCAATCATATTCACTAATGATGCTCCGAATGACTGATGGCGAGAATGTAGACCCTGATCTGGAGCTACATTTGTCGCATGTACGTACACTTTCCAATGGGGGATCGTAGCTAGTTATTTCCTGTCGGATTTATTTATACAGATCCGGTTCAACTTGTATATTTCATGGCCTAATTGCTTGTAATAAAACCGAATATCGCATGATTTGTTGTGTAAAGAAACCATTGTAGTGTTTTCGACTAGTGTTGATCCAGATCATCCTACATATACATATCTGCGCAGTCTGATCCGGAACTGCATTATTTTCCAGATTCATATTTTCACACTTATTAATTGTATTTCAACCAGTGTAGATCCAGATCAGACTGCACATATGTGCAACGTATGTCGCCTTCATCGACGAATACCATCTTCAAAATTCACACAGTGTAATCAGGGTCCTGTGGGCCGTTCCACTAAACTTCGTACGACTAAGCTGTTCATAAGCGCAACATTATGATAGTCTGTACATTTCACATTAACAATGTGTTCTTGTAAACAATTATTGGATTTACATTAATTGAACGTAGGCTGCATATGCAGCCTATGTTCAATAAATGTAAATCCATCAATTTAAATTTCCAGACGATTCTAAATTTGTACTTACAAACATTTTAGTCGTACGAAGTTTAGTGAAACGCGCCCCTGGTTCTTCGCATAAAGCAACATGTAGTCCCAGATCAAACTATGCTTATCTGGGACTACACTGATACTAAAAGGCGAAACTCAACGTTTTTGCCACAGCGCATGCATCCAGTGTCTGAACTTCATTTCCGCAAACGATCATCGTTTCACTTGTCACTCGAGTGAAGAAAACGATGGACATGCATGTGGTACATGGTGAAATACGGAGGAGAGAATTATCTTTACAATGGATGTCGGTGATATTTCTTGCGGCCATTTTGCCCATAATGGCAGTTAGCGGCGACGAGTGCCGGAATGTCACAAAAGGTACGGTTTCACCAGGTGGAAAAAGGCTGGAAATTGAAACAAAATCGAGACGAATATACAAGTCTACGATACAGTAATTATTTTTTGAATCACGCATGTTTCGATTTGTATCATTTCTGTGTATGATTATATAATTTGCGGATTTATTTTAAAAAGAGTAATTTCACATACGATTATTTATTTATTGCTGTTTTTCCTTGAGGTGGATAGAGCTAGGTGGGATATGGGTAGGCGGCAGGATTTTAATAACTGGCGGTTATATTTTCCATTTCTCTTGAAAGTAACTCGTTATACGACGTCATATGTGGAAATTTATATCAACACAGGCTAATTAGTCCGCTCGAACTAGAAACTATCAGCATTTTACTTCAGTCATATTTGAAGAGGTCACTGGAAGAAGGGGGTTACATTTACGAAGGAGTTATTCCACATACACCTTCATTTGAATCATTAACCCTCAACCCGACAGACCATAAAGCCAATATTTGCAAACACTGTAGAAACGAGCCGTCTCATCAGGTTCTGCAGTATTTGTCGGTATTATTCAATTCGGAAATAATTCTTCATTTGCTCACTAACGGAATAGTCCAAACTTTAACTTGGAAAAGCCAATGTTGGATACTGAGTATTGAAAGGTTAATATATTCCTTTGCAGTGGACATGTCAAAACACTGCGGCAAGCAGTACCTTGTCCACTCGGCAATGGCGCTGTTTCCGGCTACGCACGAGTACAGCTTTTTTCCGGCGGGCCTGAACTGTACAGTGACGTTGGGAACGGCGTCAAACCAGCAACTGGCGGCCACGGTCTACGACATCAACACGGAGACGGGGGTCAATGGGACGTGCACCAAGAACAGGCTCGACATATACGACGGGGAGAAGGAAACTGAGGATCACCTGTTGTCAAGTAAGGACTAGTTAACCCTTTCATCCCTAGTAAGTGGAATGGATTTTGATATGTTAACTTTGCAACCAATCCAACCGTCACAGAATGATTTTCAGACTAGTCAATTTATGAAAAGGATGTGTTTTTGTTCTTAAAAATATGAAAATTACTTGCAAAAAGTGCAGATTCTGATGAAACGGCTCGTTACGAGCTCGCTCATCTGGATCTTCACTGTTTGCATAAACCGCTATAACGGGCTTTCGGGTTCAAAGGGTTAACTTTGCGGATTTATTCACAATGTACTATGATGAATTGTTCGTACGACTACTGTCTGTTTCACGAAACCTGCCAAAATGTTACGGCCATATAAACAATGCAAAAACAATATATTTTTCGATAATATTAAATTTTATAAAAATTAAGAATGACCCTTCTTTTTATTTAGTGAAATTTGGTCAAATATTGATTTTATTACGAAATATTTGTCTATGGGAATTTAACATGGGGGAGGGGGGGGGGGGGAAATGTGGTGGAGGAACTGTGGGAGGAGTCAAAAAACAAAAAATTGCATCCGAAACCTGACTAGATAGCTTGGAAATGATCTAACTAAGAAAACCAAAAGTTAAATTTTGAAAATCGGTCCAGTATTTCTGAAATTCAAAAATGTCCTCGAGTTAAATCCCCATAGACATAAGGTGATTTCCTCATGCTACACTGCCATCCTACATGTAAATATCCACAGACGGTGAGCCAACGTGTTATTGTAAATTTAAACTTTGCAGTTACGAACTTCATAGTTATACGACGATTAGTGAAACGATATTAGTGAAACGGACCCCACAGATACGTTGCAAGTTTCGTGATGAAGTACAATATGAGCATTTCTCCCCATACACACGTAGTTCAAAAGGCATTAAAAATGTGCAAATGAACGTGAAATATATAGGAGCGTAACCATGTACAGTGGAACCTCTCGAAACCGGACCCAGGGGGTCTGGTTTAGAGAGGTTCCACTGTAAATCAGACATATGACCATCGCAAGACACGTGTTTATGCTTTGCGATTACGAAGATATATTACATATGAACAGATATTACCATCGGAGATACGTGACAAAGAAACGCACAAGCTGGTCTGAATCTACACTGGTCGCAAATGTCACAATCCCCATTTCTCCAGTCACAGACACATACAGTGGGGTCAGCGTGTAAGTGCACACACGAACGAACACGACACGTACACGCTGACCCCATTGTATGGTGGTAACCCCTCTGTATAACATACGGAAATTAATAAGGTCTACTTTTGTCGCAAATGTCGTTAGTCATTGAGCCATGTATACATATAAAGAATAGTAGGTTAGTGCCGTGCATGGGAAAAATATCTGGCAAGGCTTAGGAAACGGGATGGGCGAGGCTCTGCCGAGCACATCCCGTTTCCGTGCCGCGCCATATATTTTTCCCATTCACGGCACTATCCTACTATTCTATTTATCCCGTCAACATTACACATAGCTTTAAAATGCTAAAAATAACCCCTCAAAATCGGAGAATCGACTAGTATGACAACTGCACATATTCATACGCAGTGATCAGGTCGTATTGACAGGATATCAAAAATGTTTCACGACACCGTGTTTCACGGCACATACGCATAATACCATAATACCATTTACCTCCCAGATAAGACGGGCCTGTGTGGATGTGATGTTCCGGACCAAGTCTACAAGTCCACCAATAATTCCCTGACCATCACATTCACGACGGAACGTAACGGCAAGACACAGCACGGAACCTTCGATCTTGTCATTTCGGCCATCACAAAAGGTTGGGTAAACATATAATCTTTAACCCGGCTGAGACAAGGCTTTGTTTGTTTGTTTGCTGGGGGTTTAACGGCTAAGGTCATTTAAGGCCGGGTCAATGGGTTTAGTACTAAACATGCTAAATACCATATATTACCTGTACAACTGGGGGGGGGGGGGGGGGTCCCAAAATGATAACTAAATATTTACAATAAAAAACCTATATATTCAGCCCTGAAATCAGAATATTCCTGACCTGATGGAGGTCCTCGCCATACCAGAATCACTTGACCCCCTCCCAATCAGTAATTGTAATCAGTAATAAGCTTACAACTTTTATAATGGGCAATAAACCAATTCAACTCCCAGGTAACAGGAGCCAAAGATAAAAACGTACCCGAAGGCCAAACCAGGCAAATCGTGATTCTACAAGAAGGAATCCCTACCGTTAATTTACGCCGTCGCGTTCGCCCGACCAACCACCCACGCCGAGACAATGGAACATGCGACGAGTGTGACCAGCATAGCCCCTGATCAGCCTGCGCAACCGATCAGGGGCTATGCTGTTCGTCATTTTGTCAATCTAGCCATGTATATGCCAGCAGTAATTCACGATGTTAGATCAATTTGTCGATGGCGTGATAATCATGATCTACTCTGGTCACAAATGTTGTAAGGGTCTGTTTTATTAGCCAGTGTGCCATGTATCACACACTTTGGCAAACTCGATGCTTATTTAGGTTTTGACAGTGAAATCTCGCCAACTACTAACTTCCTAAAGCCAATCTTGAGTTGTTGTCAGATGCATAATAAGTGTGAACTACATTACTTATTTGTTGTGGAGAGTGAGTGGCACTATTTTTCTTCTGTTTTTGTTTTGTCGTTTTATGTGCATGTAGGTTCAGAACAATATGCATATACACATACCAGTCTATTATTTTTAAAGAGCAATACAACAACTTTCTTTTTCTTTAAGTGATACAGCTTGATAATATGAACATACATATTAAACAAGTTACAAAGGTGTTATATGTTTAATTAGGTGAAGTCATCAATGAACAATTATTTATTTTTAATTATTTATATTAAGTCAAATTAATTATTTTGTTTACATCATTCCATGATAAGAACTTGACAATTTATGATAAAACTAGAAATGTGGCCTGTCGGCACACGAATGCCCCCGCTGGCAGCCAAAGAAAATGAGGCATATTTGATTATCAGCCATTTACGCGAGCGTTAAGGGGGGGACGAATGTGAATTTGTCACAGGTGAAGGTCGAAGTACTGGGTGGTGGAGTGTGTAGGGCATGTTCATATGTATGAGGTGTATAAATATTTAAGCGATTGGCAAAAGTATTGAGAAGTTAGTGTAGGATTGAGAAACGTGCACGTAGATTTGTCACAAAGTGCCAAGCAAACATTTAAAGTGGAAAAGGTCAAGGCCAAAGGTCAAGGTCGAAGTACTGGGCATAAATATTTAAGCGATTGGCAAAAGTATTGAGAAGTTATTGTAGGATTGAGAAACGTGCAAGTAGATTTGTCCCAAAGTGGTAAGTAAACATTTAAAGCAGAAAAGGTGAAGGTCAAAGGTCAAGGTCGAAGTACTGGGTGGTGGAGTGTGTAGGGCATGTTCATATATATCATGTGTATACATATTTAAGCGATTGGCAAATGTATTGAGAAGTTATTGTAGGATTGAGAAACGTGCACGTAGATTTGTCCCAAAGTGCTAAGTAAATATTTAAAGTAGAAAAGGTGAAGGTCAAAGGTAGGTCAAGGTCGAAGTAGTGGGTGGTGGAGTGTGTAGGGCATATTCATATGTATCATGTGTATAAATATTTAAGCGATTGGCAAACGTATTGAGAAGTTAGAGTAGGATTGAGAAACGTGCACGTAGATTTGTCCCAAAGTGCTAAGTAAACATTTAAAGTAGAAAAGGTGAAGGTCAAAGGTCAAGGTCGAAGTACTGGGTGGTGGAGTGTGTAGGGCATGTTCATATGTATCATGTGTATAAATATTTAAGCGATTGGCAAACGTATTGAGAAGTTAGAGTAGGATTGAGAAACGTGCACGTAGATTTGTCCCAAAGTGCTAAGTAAACATTTAAAGTAGAAAAGGTGAAGGTCAAAGGTCAAGGTCGAAGTACTGGGTGGTGGAGTGTGTAGGGCATATTCATATGTATCATGTGTATAAATATTTAAGCGATTGGCAAACGTATTGAGAAGTTAGAGTAGGATTGAGAAACGTGCACGTAGATTTGTCCCAAAGTGCTAAGTAAACATTTAAAGTAGAAAAGGTGAAGGTCAAAGGTCAAGGTCGAAGTACTGGGTGGTGGAGTGTGTATGACATGTTCATATGTATCATGTGTATAAATATTTAAGCGATTGGCAAAAGTGTTTAGAAGTTAGTGTAGGATTGAGAAACGTGCACGTAGATTTGTCCCAAAGTGCTAAGTAAACATTTCAAGTAGAAAAGGTGAAGGTCAAAGGTCAAGGTCGAAGTACTGGGTGGTGGAGTGTGTAGGGCATGTTCATATATATGATGTATAAATATTTAAGCGATTGCAAAAGTATTGAGAAGTTATTGTAGGATTGAGAAACGTGCAAGTAGATTTGTCCCAAAGTGGTAAGTAAACATTTAAAGCAGAAAAGGTGAAGGTCAAAGGTCAAGGTCGAAGTACTGGGTGGTGGAGTGTGTAGGGCATGTTCATATGTATCATGTGTATAAATATTTAAGCGATTGGCAAAAGTATTGAGAAGTTATTGTAGGATTGAGAAACGTGCACGTAGATTTGTCCCAAAGTGCTAAGTAAATATTTAAAGTAGAAAAGGTGAAGGTCAAAGGTCAAGATCGAAGTACTGGGTGGTGGAGTGTGTAGGGCATGTTCATATGTATGAGGTGTATAAATATTTAAGCGATTGGCAAAAGTATTGAGAAGTTAGTGTAGGATTGAGAAACGTGCACGTAGATTTGTCACAAAGTGCCAAGCAAACATTTAAAGTGGAAAAGGTCAAGGCCAAAGGTCAAGGTCGAAGTACTGGGGGGTGGAGTGTGTAGGGATTGTTCATATGTATCATGTGTATACATATTTAAGCGATTGGCAAAAGTATTGAGAAGTTAGTGTAGGATTGAGAAACGATGTGCACGTAGATTTGTCCCAAAAGTGCCAGCAAACATTAAAGTGGAAAAGGTCAAGGCCCAAAGGTCAAGGTCGAAGTAATGGGGGATGGAGTGTGTATGGCATGTTCATATGTATGATGTGTATAAATATTTAAGCGATTGGCAAAAGTATTGAGAAGTTAGTGTAGGATTGAGAAACGTGCACGTAGATTTGTCCCAAAGTGCCAAGCAAACATTTAAAGTGGAAAAGGTCAAGGCCAAAGGTCAAGGTCGAAGTACTGGGGGATGGAGTGTGTAAGGCATGTTCATATGTACCACGTGTATAAATATTGACATAATATGTGAAGCCATGTAGAAGTTACTAAAGAATATGGTAATATCGGGACGTACGGACGGACGGACGGGACGGACAGACGTACGGACGGACGCCGGTAACACTATATGCCCCCGTACCTTTCGGTAGCGGGGGCATAATAAAAGGAAACAATGTAAATACAACATTTTTATGTTCGTTAACACATTTTGATTGCGATGTTTTTTTAATTTAGTAAAATTAGCATAAATTTGCATAAAATGTACATGTAGTTATGAAAACTTGAATAATCTTTCAATGGGGTTTTCTGCATGTGGTTTGTATTGTTATTATCTCTCGGTTTACAAAATATATTTTAAGTTTTCTATTTACTTCCGTAAACATGTGAATATGTATGTTACAGACGTGTACAACGAGACGGGCTGCCCTGGACAATTCGAATGTGCCAAGTCCGGCAAATGCATCGACAAAAACGAGGTGTGTGATGGCAAATCGAACTGCGCCGATCATTCGGACGAGACTGGGTGCAAGAAACCACCTGTACCATCAACGCCACGCCCACACCCCACCCCCAAACCACATCATAAGTGCCCGCCCATCTGGATGTGGATTTTGATCGGACTGGCCGCCCTGTGCGCGATTCTATTCACAATTATCATCATCGTACTGTTGTGTCGCTACTGCAGTAATCCCTATACCAGAATTCCGTGAGCTGTATATACATGTACATGTCAATTACACAGGTTGAAGTAACGGACCGAGGTCTATAAATACATTAAATATGCCTAAAAGCATCAATAAATGAAGAAAAAAAAAGCTAAACATTTTTTTTCTTCATTTATTGATGCTTTTAGGCATATTTAATGTATTTATAGACCTCGGTCCGTTACTTCAACCTGTGGTCAATTACTGGTGCTGTGGCTGTGATTGGGGAATGGGGCTTAAAGGTTTTGCGGCCAGTGTAGATCTGTTTGTTTGTTTTGTTTATTCGTGTTTAATGGCCTATCAACAGCTAAGGTCATGTAAGGCCGGGTTCAATCCCATTTTAACCTGCTAGATTGGGGTAAAATCCCATAGTCAGAACGGAATATTTACATCAAGAAAAAATATATTCATTTGTTTGTTTGTTTGTTTGTTTATTGGTGTTTAACGGCCTATCAACAGCAAAGGTCACGTAAGGCCGGGCAAACAGATTCGATATTCAGCCCTGAAATTAGAATAACCTGACCTGGTGCCAGGTCCATACCACACCAGTCACTTGGCCCCTTCCCCAAAAATAGGATTACGAATAATCGTAATACTCACATAAGGGGTATAACCAGATCCAACTGTTACATTCAAAATGCCAATGACGTATGTGAGGGCCAATCCAGGTCTCCAGTCGGAATTCCGATAAGGATGAACACCAATCGTTAAATTACCCACCGCATGCTCCCACCAGCCACCAGCCTGTTCATCCGCACTGTCTGATCAGCTTCAGCACTGTTCGACATTACATCAATCTGGGACGAAGATGAATGTATGGTGCCTGCATCAATGAAACACTGGTCATGCTTCTAACAAGCAATACTTATTGTTATCAGGCAACACGAATGTGCTGGTTGTTCATGGGCCACACTGGTCACAAATCCCATAAGCCTAATTTCTCCAGCAACAGCCACAAATGTTTCATTATAGGAATGAATGGCCTTTTTATGGAATTTATCGGGGTATAAACTTGGAAAAGTCGCGGGAATACTGGACGAAGGCCGGAAGGCCTCGTCCAGTATTCCCGCGATGTTCCGGCCTTCGTCCAGTATTCCCGCGACTTTTCCAAGTTCATATCCCCGATAAATTCAACAAAAAAGCCATTCATTCCTTATAATTCCAGTATTTGAAATAAATTCATCAAGAAAATGTGTTTATTTTCCGTTTTCTTAAGAATTATTTTAACTGCGCCTGACGGTTACGGAAAGTAGTTCGGCATTGGAGTTTACTGGGATATAAATTTTGGACAGAGACTTGCTACGGACCAATCAAATGTTAGGGAATTGTGTAAATATTTTTGTGCTGGAATTATATTGTCATAGCCGCCGGAACTCCGACATATTATCATTCAGTTACACGTAAACAAATACTGCATAACATATTTTCGGCCGGTTACTAAACGAAAATATGCTGAAGCGACAGCTCTAAGTAGAGCCGAGTATGAGTAGCATCTCGTCAGGAAATCAGTGCAATTTTCGATGTGAAACATTTTAGGCCGGCGCGGCAGCACCTGGGCATGTAGCTACCCGGAATGCTGTTGGTAATGTATTGGTGTATTGGTGTTTAACGGTCTATCAACAGCTACGGTCATTTAAGGTCGGGCCAATGGGTTCCATCCCGTATTTAACCTGCTGCATTGCATATTTACATTGAAATAAATATATATTCAGCCCTGAAATTAGAATAACCTAACTGGTGCCAGGTACATACCACACCAAAGTCAATTGGCACCTTCGCCTAACTGTTTTGTTTGTTTGTTTGTTTGTTGGGGTTTAACAGCCCATCAACAGCTAATGCCATTTAAGGCCGGGTCAATGGGTTTAGTACTGAATCCCATATATTACCTGTACAAGTACATGTTCAAGTACATGTACAAATGGAGCGAAAATTCCAAAATCAGAACTGAATATTTACAATAACAAAATTATATATTCAGCCCTGAAATCAGAATAATCCTGATCTGATGCCAGGTCCTCGCCACACCAGAATCACATAATCTTACTACTTTTATAATGGGCAATAACCCAATTCAACTCCCAGGTAACAAAAGAGCCAACGATAAAAACGTACCCGAGGCCAAATGTAATACTCATATAAGGGGTATAACCAGATTCAACTGTCACATACAAGAATGCCAACGACGTACGCGAGGATCAAACCAGGTCTTCGGTCGGGATTCTGGTAAGGATGAATCCCGATCGTTAAATTACCCATCGCATGTCCCATCTGCCACCCACCTTTTGCAGTGTAATACAATGTAACACTGTACTGAAAATCATAATACAGAATGTCAGAAACATGTAAATTAATCAGCTACACAAAACATGATCGGTGATCCACAGGTGGAAGTAACGGACCAAGATCTATAAATACATTAAATATACCTAAAAAGCATCAAGTGAAAAAAAAATAACTAAACAAAATCTTTACTCCCATCTATAACACATACATGTAGGACAATTGTTTTAGGTTATATTTCTTTTCACTTATTGATGCTTTTAGGTATACTTAATGTATTTATAGACCTTGGTGTCCGTTAATTCGACCTGTGAGGTGCATTGAAATTACAATAAACTGATCTGGTGCCAGGTTCTCACCGTGCCAGTCCACTCTAAAAGTAATAGGATTAATACTAATCCTACTACTCTTGTAATGGGCATACCCTGTTGTGATGTGTTGGGTCATATATCACGGTGACACATGGGAGGTAATTTGATCAAAAGGACGAGGACATAGCAAGGAACACCGTAACATAATTATTATGTTGATGTTTATTTTACAAGTAAATGAAATCACAGATAGTCTATTATTAAAACATGTTTTAACCACATTTATGCAAGCACTTGCTGTCTTGTATGTACAGGGTGTGAACTCATGTGACTTCGGATCCATTTGACCATTTCGTCAATCTAATAGCCATAAACACTGTAGATCCAGATGAGACTCCAGGCTCATCAGGATCTGCAGTATTTGTCAGGTATTGTTTTCAACACCCCTTGTCTGATTAACCAAGAACACTTTGAATATATACCGGTAGCAGTCAAGGTTCCCACAGGCCCATATGGCATCACGTGGAAAATAATATAATTCAACATACAATATTTTTTGTGTCACGTCTTAAGACATGCCTTAAGACATGATTATCCAATCATCATGGTGCATACAACAATGACAACAATATATTACCTTTTCCTGCAATTCCTGAATATGTTGCATTGGAACTATTTTTAATCACACTCAAATATACATTCCTGTCCGAAATCCTGCAAGAATCTCCAGAAGTATGTAGAACTATGTTTGCAGAAGGGGTTTGTTTGTTGGGGTTTTGTTTGTTTGTTTGTTTATTGGTGTTTAACGGCCTATCAACAGCTAAGGTCATGTAAGGCCGGGCAAACAGGTTCAATCCCATTTTAACCTGCTGCATTGGGGGGAAAATCCCAAAATCGGAATATTTACATAGAGAAAAAATATATTCAGCCCTGAAATTAGAATAACCTGACCTGGTGCCAGGTCCATACCACACCAAAGTCACTTGGCCCCTTCCTTAAGATAGGATTACGAATAATCGTAATACTCACATAAGGGGTATAACCAGATCCAACTGTCACATACAAAATGCCAAACACGTATGTGAGGGCCAAACCAGGGGTCCGTTTCACTAAACATCGTAAGACTAAAATGTTCGCAAGTGCAAATTTAGGATTGTCTGGAAATTTCAATTGATGGATTTACATTTATTGAGCATAGGCTGCATATGCAGCCTATGCTCAATAAATGTAAATCCAATAATTGTTTTCAAGAAAACATTGTTAATGTGAAATTTACAGACTATCATAATTTTGCACTTACGAACATTTTAGTCGTACAAAGTTTAGTGAAACGGCCCCCAGGTCTCCAGTCAGAATTCCGGTAAGGATGAACCCCGATTGTTAAATTACCCATCGCATGCTCCCACCTGCCACCCACAAGTTTCCAATAGTAGTTTAAAAGAAACGGTTATGATGGATGGGACGAGTGGACAAGACTAACACTAAGGATCACCTACACTATCGTGGTGTGGCATAAAATCCATTTACAACAGACTCCACTGAAGAGGATGTTATTTATCTGATTATTTATCAAAATGTAATTATAGCACCACTAATACAACACATTACAAAATACAAAGCTCATGCAATGGCACATGTATTGTATGTCCTCATGGTGTTGTATTGTTATATTACACAAATTGTTTGGTATATTTATTTGTTTGTTTGTTTGTTTAACCATTAAACAGCTATCTTAATTTTTTTGTCGTCAGCTGTTTATTTTCTATTTTCCATTTTTATCATAAAAAACATGCTTCGACAGCACTTTAGAATAATTTACAACATGCTTTGACAGCACTTATTGGAAATGATTCTGAAGAGCTGTAAAACCATGTTTTTATTGAGAAAAAAGGCAAAACATAAAAGCAACAGCAGATGACAATTGTTGTGAGTAGCGGTCTAAGGGTTAATGCCAAAATGGTGTTTAACAGCCTATCAATAGCTAAGGTCATTTAAAGCAGGGCCAACGGGTTCGATCCCGCATTTAACCAGCTGCATTGGGGGGAAATCTCGCAATCAGAATGGAATATTTACATCAAGATAAATAAAGCAGGCACGACAAAAACGCTCTGTGACACCCTCGCTAATCGACAATCTCAGGCTAACATTAACTTTGTCACATGAAAGTCCTCTGCAATCCTAGGTTAGTCTCAACCATTCAAACTGCTCAATTTTGAACACCAATTTGAAGTACAAGCTCAGAAATTTACATCCCAGGGGCCTATTTCATCAACATTGCAAAGTATACTTTACTAGCAAAGTATACTTTGAGGGAGTAATCATTTATTTTTCCTGAAATGCATTATTTCATATAGAACTAACAAATGCATATATTTCATGATTAAAAGTATGCAGGATTATTATACTGAATTTATTACATTATCACAGCCATTAAATGGCTGTGATAATGTAATAAATTCAGTATAATAAAAATTAACAAATTTTTCAAAAAATTGAAAATTTCTCCCTCAAAGTATACTTTGCTACTAAAGTATACTTTGCAATGTTGATGATATAGGCTACAGGACAAGAATTCACAACTGCGCGACCTACGTAACATGCGGTTAATACACGCATTGTAATCGTCACAATGTCATTTATCAGTCGCAACCCATAAATTGGAATGTAGCGGTATTCATTACCATTTCTCATCACTTACTGGATACCATACTAATAAAACAAACCCTTCCCATGGGTGATTGATTATAGGAATGAATGGCCTTTTTATGGAATTTATCGGGGTATAAACTTGGAAAAGTCGCGGGAATACTGGTCGAGCGAAGGCCGGAAGGCCTGTCCAGTATTTCCCGCCCTCGTCAGTTATTCCCGCGACTTTTCCAAGTTTATATCCCCGATAAATTCCACAAAAAGGCCATTCATTCCTTATAATTCCAGCATTTGAAATAAATTCATCAAGAAAATGTGTTTATTTTGACAGACGGCAGCCATTTGTTTACATTGACAGCACTGACAGCGCACCTGTAGAAAGTAGAAAGTAGTTCGGCGTGGGAGTTTACTGGGATATAAATTTTGGACAGAGACTTGCTACGGGCCAATCAAATGTTAGGGAATTGTGTAAATATTTTTGTGCTGGAATTATTGATTAGTGTTTAATGGCTGTTAACAGCTAATGTCATTTAAAGCCAGGCCAATGGGTTCAATCATATGTAACCTGCCGCATTGGGGAGAAAATCACAACATCAGAACGGAATATTTACATCAAAATAAATATATATTCAGCCCTGAAATTAGAATAACCTGACCCGATGCCTGGTCCATACCACACCAACGTCACTTGGCCCCTTCCCCTAAAAGTAATAGGATTAGGAATAATCTTATTTAATACTTAAACAAGAGGTATAACCAGATTAAACCCTCACATACAAGAATGCCAAAGACCAAACCAGGTCTATGTACGCGATACCGTAAGGATGAACCCAGATCGTTAAATTACCGAAATCTTCCCCTATTGAAAACACTTTATTTTGATACATGAACACAACATCTAAAACCATGGTACCTTCTCGTTACCAGACACCCTATATGTGTGCAAATTAATGCACAGACATGAAAAACAAAATAACACTGGGATAATTATGCGGGGGAGGCTGATATGAGCATCAAAGCATCATACGTACATATTCTTAACCCTTTGAACCCGAAAGCCCGCTATAGCGGTTTATGCAAACAGTGCAGATCCTGATGAGACGGCTCGTAACGAGCCGTCTCATCAGGATCTGCACTTTTTGAAAGTAACTTTCATATTTTTGAGAACAAAAAACATCCCCTTTTCATAAATGGACCAGTCTGAAAACAATGTGACGGTTGGATTGGTTGCAAAATTATCATATCAAAGTTCATTCCAGTTACTTTAATAGGGGTGAAAGGGTTAATGCACCTCGAGCCCTCAGAGGGCTTGACCATGGGTATTTGGACATGGCGTGCATGCGCAACAAAACATCATCCCGAGACGCACATAGTTGTCAAATATTATCAAAACTGGACGAACTGGTTAGAAATGGCTGTCGCTATATATCCTCCTATCAGCAAGGGGACAACAGCACAATCAGGTTAACTGAATAATATAATGCTGAAACAATGCTAATGGTATCAACAACCGAAACTGTGACTTGAAAAAATGGGGTTTATGGCTGGTTTATGTTTGTTTGTTTATTGGTGTTTAATGACCTATCAACAGCTATGGTCATGTAAGGCCGGGCCAACGAGTTTGATCCCGTCTTTAACCTGCTGCATTGGGGTGAAAATCCCAAAATCAGAACGGAATATTTACATCGAGAACAAAATATATTCAGCCCTGAAATTAGAATAGCCGGACCTGGTGTAAAATGTAATCAGCAATAAAACAATTCACATCATATGGAATGTAATTTACATTATTATATATGTGCTTTCGCTTTCCATTGAAACACAATGGAACGCAAGACGTCAATATTTTTCCTCATTATATACGTACTTTCGCTTTCCATTGAAACACAATGGAACGCAAGACGTCATATTGACGTCTCGTGAGTTCTACGCTTCACATCGCAAAATAGTCCCTTCTATATCACCACTAATTTGTTAATTTTGTTTATATTTTGTATATATTTTGCGGCGCATATAAATGGAGAGTGATTTACGTATATAATAAAAAGGTTATTTGATTTGTATGTGGATATATGCCACTAGTTCCGCCGTGCAATGATATTGCGCTCCTAAATCGCGCAATATCACACGCTGTGGAACTCGTGCATATACCCACATACAAATACATATAAATATCGGTGCAAATTTCACCCAGTTGCATATGAAACTTCTTAATCCACATCATAATATCTGACATGCATGAGAAAATGTGACTTACTGAGCATGCGACCAGTGTAGCCCCTGATCAGACTACGCAGACTGCGCATTACGCAGTCTGATCAGGGGCTACACTGTTTGCTACTAGGAATCATTCCTGGTGGCTCCAACAACTTACAGATTTGACTCCAGATGCGATCAATGATCAAGGCTCCATTTCACTAAACTTCGTACGACTAAAATGTTCGTAAGTGCAAACTTATGATATTCTATAAATTTCAAATTATCAATGTTTTCTTGTTATTAATGTTAATGCTATTAATATTCGTAGGTGCATATTTAGGATCACCTGGAAATTAATTTCAATTGATGGATTTACATTTATTGAGCATAGGCTGCATATGCAGCCTATGTTCAATAAATGTAAATCCATCAATTGAAATTTCCAGGTGATCCTAAATATGCACCTACGAACATTTTAGTCGTACAAAGTTTAGAGAAACGGCCTGCAGGAGCTACACAAGTCACAACAGAATAAGCCCGATTTTGACATAGCGGGTGGCATATAAATATAATAGTACACAAATCAAGCATACATCACCAGACAAGATTCAAATATAAAACACAATAGCTTGCATACAAAATGCATGATATCGACACTGAAGCACTTGTAGCAAGACGCTCGGTAATACAAATAACAACAACAACAACAAATATTGCACATGATTTGAGTAACTATATATGTGTACCTTAGTGATTCACTCAACCCATTTGTGGCCGAGACTGGAGAAATGGGGCTTATGGGATGTGTGACCAGTGCAGCTCGTGATCAAATATCACGCTCCGCTAGCCTGATAACGATCAATATTGTTTGTTAGAAGCATGACGGGTGTTTCACTGATGGAATGGTGAACAGTGCAGATCCTGTTCAGACTGCGGACTGGTTGCAAGACTTATAAGCCCCATTTCTCCTGTCACATTTACATTTAACGCCAGACAACGTTCAATTGACCAAATGAAATGACATTTTTCATATTCCTTGATGGGTCTTCACTGGTCACAAAGGCTAAAATCCCCATTTCTTTAGTTACAAATGGATTAACCTGTAGCCTATTTCATCAAACTTGCAAAGTATACTTATCTAGCAAAGTATACTTTCAGGGAGAAATTTTCAATTTTAGGATAAATTTATTAATTTTTATTATACTGAATTTATTACATTATCACAGCCAATTTGGCTGTGATAATGTAATAAATTCAGTATAATAATTCTGCATACTTTTAATCATCAAATATATGCAGTCGTTAGTTCTATATGAAATAATGCATTTCAGGAAAATAAATGATTTCTCCCTCAAAGTATACTTTGCTAGAAAAGTATACTTTGCAATTTTGATGAAATCGGCTACTGGTTAACATAATTGGTAACAAGTGCTCTTCTCAACAGTACGACCCGGGTTTGATTCTTAACCTGAGATAGGCCAGATCGGACATTGGTCACAACCTCAAACAAGGGCATCGTTATCACTAAGCTAATCCCCTCACTGGCTGCCTCGATAATAAAAAATAAAAAAAACAACGCATTTGCCTTACAAACAAGGTGAACACAAGTCACGAATGACCTTGGCAGCCAGGCATGCAGTCAAATATTATCAAAATCAGTGAAGCGGTTCATAAAAATGAAAGGCGTTACTAACGTATGTACGTACATACGTACATAGACTAACGCTATATCCCCTCTTGCCGATCAGCGAGGGGATAACAAGTGGGTTTTCTCATGATACCAGTAGCCTATTTCATCAACATTGCAAAGTATACTTTAGTAGCAAAGTATACTTTGAGGGAGAAATTTTCAATTTTTTTAAAAATTTATTAATTTTTATTATACTGAATTTATTACATTATCACAGCCATTTAATGGCTGTGATAATGTAATAAATTCAGTATAATAATTCTGCATACTTTTAATCATGAAATATATGCATTTGTTAGTTCTATGCGAAATAATGCATTTCAGGAAAAATAAATGATTGCTCCCTCAAAGTATACTTTGCTAGTAAAGTATACTTTGCAATGTTGATGAAATCGGCTACTGGTTTCCTCCACACATATATGACTAGCCTTACACGTCAATCAAAGCCAGTGAAAGAATCTGTCTAAGTGCTCTCGTGTTAATTTGTAAATGTTGTAAAATAAGTTTAAGCGTTTCACTCTTAAATATCCACCTATTCCATTAATGAGAAAATGTTGCTTTTTTAGGATTGAATAATACTGACAAATACTGCAGATCCTGATGTCTGCATATTGCAGCCTATGCTCAATAAATGTAAATTCATCAATTGAAATTTCCAGACGATTCTAAATTTACACTTACGAACATTTTAATCGTACAAAGTTTTAAATAGTGAAACGGGCCCCTGGATCTACAGTGTTTGTGCAAGTTAGTTTATGGTTTGTAGGGTTAAGTGGGTTAAGTAAACCATCACATACATGCAAGTGTCAATCAAGGAAGATAAACTAGTGCAGTCGGTATCTGACAAAATGGGACTTATTGCCAATTGTCACCACTTCGTCGAAGAATCATTACACACATATCTTGTGTGCAATGGCGTCAACAATTACCGTCTATTCCATGTTTTTCTGCCAAAAAAATGTTGGCTATTAAACACATTAAATCTATAAAATATTTAAATCTAAGTACATTTTACCAATAACAAAAAAATGAACCTCCAAAAAAATGTACACATTTTTCTGCCGAAAAACATTGGGCCATTAATACATTAAATCTAAACAAATATTTAAATATAAATATTTTTTTCATCAATAACAAAAATGTCACCCCCAATTTGTTTATTGGATGAAATTCCATCAAATATTGACTTTCTTGCGAACACAAATATTTCCTATGGGAATTTAACATGGGGCAGGCAGGAAAAAAGTTGGGGAGTGATGTGGAGGGATGAAAAGCAAAAAAAATATAGAAAGGGGCTCCGAAACCTGGCTAGATAGCTTGGAAATGATAAAACTAAGAAAACAAGTTAGATTTTGAAAACCGATCAACAAATTCCAAAATTATTAACCGATCAACAAATACCAAAATTATTTTAAAAGTTCTATTTGTAGCCCCCATGTGTTTTTTCCACAATAAAATCAATATTTGATGGAATTTGGGAAGATGACATTTTTGTTATAGGTTAGACACCACCAAATAGTTTTACTATATAATTTAACCGAATGCCATCCAATAAGGCCAGTCTCTCCTACTTTCACTATTCGTATGGATGCTGTGGGACCCACTTGTACATGACCTGCAGCCAGTCTGTACTGGTTCTGCATGAACTAAACAATAGGTTCACTTACTCCTAAGAAAGAAAAATCCAACCTTGTCATATCCTCCAATATTGTGTACATTTTTTGGCCACGGAAACTCCGTTTACATCAAGTGACCAACAGGGTCAGTGTTTTCTTTTAAATGCTACAAATATGCTGAAAACTGGTGTTGAAGGCACCCCAAAATGTTCCTCAAGTGAAACTGGGTAGTAATGGATCAAGATTTGCAAGCAAACGGTGTCTGTGACCTCAAAACACCCGCACTATTTTTTTATACCTGACTACTTTTGCATACACCCTGGGCGGTTTCGCACCATTTGGTGTCTTCTAACCTATAGACAAAAAAATATTTATCAATGAAGTTGAAAGTTGAGGAAATTGTTTAATTCACTTCACATACATTTTATTGTCAACTTTCGATGTCAAACTGTTTCTGTAAATATTTTTCATGAACAAGACTGGATGTCTGCGGCCCGCATGTCGATAGTATACAAAAAAAACTTTAACTCGGACGCATGTACGCCAATGTGCCGACTATATCGCGCTGTCGCAAGCAGGCGCGACAAGATCGCACATCTTAAATCATATGGCATGTCTCATATTTACTCCTTCCTACACACCCAACCTCTAGGAAACGTTGTTGACAATGACCCTCGCGATTCATGATGACGTTCTCATCTACCGACCCTCTCAGGAAACATTGTTGACAATAATCACGCTAGGCTTCGTCTGTTTCTGTAGCGTCATTTCCGACGAATCGTCTTTGTACGTGACAAAGATGGCGAGGTTGTTCACATTATACACACCCGGTTTCCCGAATGACACTGCCAGTGGTATATGGCGACGTTCACTGGCGGAGAGTTGGATCTGTGTGAGGGTCTGGCCGACCCACGAGAAACCGGAGGATGTGTTGTCAGTGGACACCGTCGTCTCCTGGTATTCATTAAGCCTAAAAATCATATAAACTTTCTATCAGATTGATGAATGAGATTGACGTAATGCATTGATTGTATCCAGTGTTTAAGGTGGGAAATGGGCATTAGCCCAAGCTGTGTTTCAACAATATGTTAAAGTAGATAAAGTGGAACCTCTCTAAACTGGACACCCTGGGAGGTCCCCAGGGTGTCCGGTTTAGAGATGTTCCACTGTAAATCAGACATATGACAGTGCTTTGCGAACTTTAATATGCATTTTCATCATAAATATACACCAATGAACCCATAAAATTAAGGATACAGACTGCCTGCGTGTCCGGTTTAGAGAGGTTCTACTGTATATAGAATATTGCATGAATATTGATTTAAATGTACATGCCCACTCAGTAGACACAAAATGTTCTTTATAGGAATTAAATAAATGTATAATTGTGTCACTATTTCACCAGTACTAAAAATTATGAGTGCCCGCTATACAGATATAATAATTTATTTAGTAATATTTATTTTACTGATAGTGACGCGCGGTGGTATCAGGCTATTTTCATATGCAAATGAGGCATGATATTTTTTAATTATTTATACAAATTAAATGTGTCACCTGAAAAAATAGTATTTTCGACAGAGTATAAAGTATGATCATTCCACATCAAATGTAAATACAGAGAATAAATAGTAATGTCCGTTAACATTTTAAGGAAACACGGTTATCGACCCTGATATCAGTGTGAAAATTTACATCTGATATAAAATGTATAATAATGCCAATCAATACGAGGGGAAATGGTGAATGATGTATTTTCAGAGGGGAAAGGTGAATGAATGTTTATTTTCCCAGAAAATGTCTCTGATGATGTTTCTGATATAAAGAACATGTTGTGCCTACTGAGTGGGTGTGTACCTTTAATATGAAATTTATTCAATGTGGCTACTGCTTTCATAAACAAATTTCTGTGAAATGAATACTTTTGTCCGACAGCTGTTTTTCAAATAAATCAATAAATTAATATTGTCGTTGGCTCTTGTTCATGTTTGTTTTATTTTCGAACAAAAATATGCTTTTACCAGCACATGAGAATCAGCTTAATTGGATACATAAGAATTGATTTGATTTGGCTTATATTTAAGGGTTGGAATTGGCTTGAACACCTTCCATACGCTGATCTATAAGAATCGAGCTCCGTGACGTTATATGGGAAGTTTGTCTAGCTTACCTCTGCTGTGCTTTACTGGTGTCCACGAGCACGGTAACATCGGACTTGGAGTTATTCTGGAGGACTAGGCTCACTGGCACACTGCACACCCTGGTGTAAAGAAATAGACAGCCAGGTGAGAAATGTACCTAATAGCATTTGTAAGGGACTAAGATCCTGAATCCAATAAACATTAACCTTTTCAACACCACAGACCACTTTAGCAATGCTTGCAAACAGTGTAGACCCAGATGAGCCGGCTCGTAACGAGCCGTCTCATCAGGATCTACACTTTTTGCGAGTAATTTCGTTATTTTTAGGGAAAGAAACCACCCCTTTCTTATAAATGGACTAGTCTGAAAACCATTTTGTGACGATTTGATTGGTCTTTAAATTAACATATCACAGTCCATTCCAGTTATTTAGTGGTGAAAGGGTTAAACAGGTTAGAACGGTCATGTTGCTGATGATAGAAATGTTACTTCTGTCACAGCATAGCAAACAGTGTAGGCCCTCAGGGCTCCAGATAAGGAAGTAGTAATTGAGTATTGTCACTCCATCATTTCTGAAGAAATTGGGTATTTCAAAATTTGAATAGGGTAAAATAAAATCACACTACTGTTTACACATCAACAGACAGCAATTATTGAATAGTTTGCTTTGCAATGAAAACATGTCTTGGCATTTCATTAGAATTGTCTCTTTGGATACAATTCTAATGAAATACAAAGATGTGTTTTCATGGAAAACAAGAAAAATATGCTATATCTGTGGTATGTTTATTGTTTTCTGTAGCATGATAAAGGTACCACAATTTTATTATTGCTTTTTGATACTCGCTACTTCTGATTTCAATTGGGTTTTTGGTAATTTTAATTGGGTATTTAAGCAAATACGCAGCTTATCTGGAGCTCTGGTCCCTGATCAGACTATGCGCATGCTGATCTGGGACTAAGCTCGTTGCAAACGTTGTAAGGTCATTTTTGTCAGCCAGGAACCCGAATGGAACGTCATGTGTTTGAAAAGTATATTAGTTTAACCACAGGTTGAAGTAACGGACCGAGGTCTATAAATACATTAAATATGCATAAAAGCATCAATAAATGAAGAAAAAAAATAAGCTAATTTTGTTTTGTTTATTCCCTCCATATACAATGTACTCCATATTGGAGTATAACATGTTCCCCACTAAATAACAACCTCCATATACAATGTACTCCATATTGGAGTATAACATGTTCCCCACTAAATAACAACCTCCATATACAATGTACTCCATATTGGAGTATAACATGTTCCCCACTAAATAACAACAACCTCCATATACAATGTACTCCATATTGGAGTATAACATGTTCCCCACTAAATAACAACCTCCATATACAATGTACTCCATATTGGAGTATAACATGTTCCCCACTAAATAACAACCTCCATATACAATGTACTCCATATTGGAGTATAACATGTTCCCCCACTAAATAACAACCTCCATATACAATGTACTCCATATTGGAGTATAACATGTTCCCCACTAAATAACAACCTCCATATACAATGTACTCCATATTGGAGTATAACATGTTCCCCACTAAATAACAACCTCCATATACAATGTACTCCATATTGGAGTATAACATGTTCCCCACTAAATAACAACTGTAGCCTATTTCATCAACATTGCAAAGTATACTTTACTAGCAAAGTATACTTTGAGGGAGTAATCATTTATTTTTCCTGAAATGCATTATTTCATATAGAACTAACAAATGCATATATTTCATGATTAAAAGTATGCAGAATTATTATACTGAATTTATTACATTATCACAGCCATTAAATGGCTGTGATAATGTAATAAATTCAGTATAATAAAAATTAATAAATTTATCATAAAATTGAAAATTTCTCCCTCAAAGTATACTTTGCTACTAAAGTATACTTTGCAATGTTGATGAAATGGGCTACTGTTACAGTGACTGATAGAAGCAAATGTTTAGGATTAATAAGGATTAACCCTTTCACCACTGATTATCGGAACTAATTATTTATAAATCTCTGCGCACATACCACTGATCATGACTAACATTAATGCCATCCAATAAAACTGTGAGATATCGAGTACGCATTTGGAGAAAGTTGTCCAGACAGCTTTGTAATCACGTTTTCTGATTATAACAATACAAATCAGAAGAGAAGAATTTATGAAAAGCGTGAATAATTTCCGAGAAACACTGTAAATCCAGGGGGCCATTTCACTAGACTTCGTACGACAAGAAAACATCTGTTAATGAGAAATTTACAGTCTATCATAATTTTGCCCATACAAACATTTTAGTCATACAAAGTTTAGTGAAACGGGCCCCTGTTACACACTGAAATTTAGGTATATGAATCCTACAGAAAGTGCTATGCAATGATGAACAGACAAAAACATCAAAATACAGTGAAATCCTTCAAAACTGAACACAATCAATCCCCTTGGTATCCTGCTTAGAGCGGCATGTATCACTCAATGTACAAGGTCCATACCTGCACTTGGAGAAGCAGTTATCGACGTCGGTCTGGTGGACGAGACTGTATGCCACAAGTTGGGTCAGCACCTCAAACGCAGGTTTCAGCTCCTCCAGGTTTTCGTCCTCTCGTGTAAATCTGATTCTCGGCTTTTCCCGTGGTACCTATATAGTATGTTCAGAGTTTAGACAACAACTGGGGCCCGTTTCACTAAACTTCGTACGACTAAAATGTTCGTAAGTGCAAAATTTATGATCGTCTGGAAATTTCAATTGATGGATTTACATTTATTGAGCATAGGCTGCGTATGCAGCCTATGCTCAATAAATGTAAATCCAATAATTATTTACAAGAAAACATTGTTAATGTGAAATCTACAGACTATCATACTTTTGCACTTACAAACGTTTTAGTCGTACGAACTTTAGTGAAGTTTGTTTGAAATATTGATTTGAATTAATAGTTTTCCGTCCATTCATATACAAGATACTGACTGAATTAAATTTTACGCCATTTCAACAACTAGTCTTGGATGGCTATGAGAATTTCGGCCAATCTAGCTCCTGACCCACTAGCACTCCCGTGGTAAAAAATGTTTGTTTGTTGGGGTTTAACTGCCTATCAACAACTAAGGTCATTTAAGGCCCGGTGAATGGGTTTAGTACTAAATCCAATATATTACCTGTACAAGTACATGTTCAAGTACGTGTACAAATGGGGGGAAAATCCCAAAATCAGAACTGAATATTTACAATAAAAAGATATATATTCAGCCCTGAAATCAGAATAATCCTGATCTGATGCCAGGTCCTCGCCACACCAAAATCACCCCCTCCCAAAAGCAGTAGGATCAGTAATAATCTTACTACTTTTATAGTGGGCAATAACCCAATTCAACTCCCAGGTAACAAACGAGCCAAACATAAAAACGTACTTGAGGGTCAAACCAGGCAAATCGTGATTCCTATCAGGAGGAACCCCTACCGTTTATTTACGCCTTCATGTTTGCCCGACCAACCATCCACCCCATGTAAATCCCCTCCCCCCATTGTTTTGCATACATTTAAGATTAACCCTTTCCCTGTTTTGCGATATTTCGACTCATCCAAATCAAAAACATCTGAATAAAAGAATCAAATGCTGGGTCAAATGATGGTTAAATTATCTGATAGAGTAGAAAACATTGTGGGAAAAGGAGAAATTGCTTGTTACAAGCAATTTCTCCTTTCCCACAATGTTTTCAAAAGACATCTTCTGCAGAGGCGTCAAAAGTCGTCTCTATCAGGGAAAGGGTTAATATCACCAACTGAAAACTAGTGATGGTCACACATAGCTTAAGTGCAACTACAATCGATTTGCATACATACCAGAACATACGGATATGACGTAAAAATACTGTCGGCCTTATCCACAGTCACGTGATGTTGACCTTGACAGACACTCTCCTGACCTTGATCATCCACCACATGGGCCTGCAAAAAATAAGTTTTGGTGAAATAAACAAATCTAGAATAAGGTAATGCAACATTTTCCATCTGAAAACATCCAGGCAACATACCCCAACATTAAAGGTACATGCCCACTCAGTAGGCACAACATGTTCTTTATATCGGAGACATTTTCTGGCAAAATAAACATTCATTCACCATTACCCCACGTATTGATTGGCATTATTATACTTTTTATATCAGACGTAAATTTCCACACTGATATCAGGGGCGATAACCGTGTTTCCTTAAAATGTTAACGGACATTACTATTTATTCCCTGTATTTATTTTTCCATGTGCAATGCTCATACTTTATAATCAGTTGAAATATATATTTTTTTCCGGTGACACATTTAATTTATAGTATAAACAATTAAAAAATATCATGCCTCATTTGCATATGAAACTAGTAATCATTTATATTTCCCGAAATGCATTATGTCATATAGAACTAACGACTGCATATATTTGATGATTAAAAGTATGCAGAATTATTATACTGAATGTATTACTTTTTTGGCTGTGATAATGTAATAAATTCAGTATAATAACAAGAAACGAGGCAAAGCCACGAAGGCCAGGTTTTTTCCAAGCATAGACACTTGGATAACATAATTATACCCACTTTTTGTAGACTAGGTGGCCGTGGCCTGCATGTCGCGCCTTGGGGCGAGGCATGGACACAAAAAAAATAGATATAGTAGATGAAAAAACTTTAACCAAAAAACTTTAACCGGACACACGGACGAACGGACGGACGTATGCCAAAATACTGACGATATCGCGCTTTCCGCAAGCAGGTGTGACAATGATGATAAACACCCATGTGAAGTATCAAGGTATTGGGTGAAGCAGTTGCAGAGATATAGTACACAAAAAATTCAAAGTAATTTGAACTTGACATAGGGCACAGGATCGCGCTTTCCGCAAGCAGGTGCGACAATGATGATAAACACCCATGTGAAGTATCAAGGTATTGGGTGAAGCAGTTGCAGAGATATAGTACACGAAAAAACTTTAAAAAAAAAAATCAAAGTAATTTGACCTTGACATTGGGCACAGGATCGCGCTTTCCGCAAGCAGGTGCGACAATGATGATAAGCACCCATGTGAAGTATCAAGGTATTGGGTGAAGCAGTTGCAGAGATATAGTACACGAAAAAACTTTAACAAAAAAATTCAAAGTAATTTGACCTTGACATTGGGCACAGGGGCCGCACGGTTGGGGGTTAGAATGAAAATATGGATGATGATAAACACCCATGTGAAGTTTCAAGGTAATGGGCGAAGCAGTTGCAGAGATATAGTATAACCAAAAAACTTTTAACCAAAAAACTCTAACCAGACGTACGTTAAAAAGTTAACGTTGAAAATGGCTAAGTCAATTACGTAGAAATAATAGGTGAAGGTAAAAAAAATGGTCACATGTTGGATAGTTGTATGTGGTAGGCACCCCTTGGTTATGAAGCTGTGAAAGTTTGGTGGTCCTAGGTGGTACAGTACCAAAGAAATGGACTTAAACACGAAAACTTAACATTGTAAACGCGAAAACTTAACATTGAAAATGCTAAGTCGACTGCGCGGAAAAAATGGGTGAAGTTAAAAAAAAAAGTAACATGTTGGATAGTGATATGTGGTGGGTACCCCTTGATTATGAAGCTGTGAAAGTTTAGGTGGTCCTAGGTGGTACAGTACGAAAGAAATGGACTTAAAACACGAAAACTTAACATTGTAAACGCGAAAACTTAACATTGAAAATGCTAAGTCGATTACGCGGAAAAAAAGGAAAAAATGGGTGAAGTTAAAAAAAAAAGTAACATGTTGGATAGTCATATGTGGTGGGCACCCCTTGATTATGAAGCTGTGAAAGTTTGGTGGTCCTAGGTGGTACAGTAACAAAGAAATGGACTCAAACACGAAAACTTAACACTGATTGTGGACGCCGCCCGCCGCCCGCCGCCCGCGCCCGCCCGCGCCCACCCGCCCGGCTTTCGCCAATCCAATAGCCTGGATTTTTTTTCAAAAAACCTGGCTAAAAATTGATAAATGTATCCTAAAATTGAAAATTTCTCCCTCAAAGTATACTTTGCTATGCTAAAAGTATACTTTGCAATTTTGATGAAATAGGCTGCTGTAGCACATGTTTTCATTGCGAAGCAAACTGTTCAATAATTGCTGTCTGTTGATGTGTAAACAGTAGTGTGATTTTATTTTATCCAATTAAACTTTTTAAAAAATTGCTTCAGAAATGATGGAGTGACAATACTCAATTACTAATTCCTTATCAGTAGCCGATTTCACCAACATTGCAAAGTATAATTTTCTTGCAAAGTATACTTTGAGGGAGTAATCATTTGTTTTTCCTGAAATGCATTATGTCATATAGAACAAAAGACTGCATATATTTGATGATTAAAAGTATGCAGAATTATTATACTGAATTTATTACATTATCAAAGCCAAAATGGCTGTGATAATGCAATAAATTCAGTATAATAACAAGAAACGAGGCAAAGCCACGAAGGTCAGGTTTTTTCCAAGCATAGACACTTGGATAACATAATTATACCCACTTTTTGTAGACTAGATGGCCGTGGCCTGCATGTCGCGCCTTGGGGCGAGGCATGGACACTAAAGAAATAGATATAGTAGATGGAAAAACTTCAACGAAAAAAAAACTTTAACCGGACACACGGACGTACGGACGGACGACGGACGGATGGACGGACGTTCTTACAGTACTATACTTATGTGGCTTATCACATGTTAAATATTAGCCACATAAAACGATTTTTAGCCACATAAAAGGATTTGTTAGGTGGCTAATTGTAACCAACCCTATCCTTTACCAAGTCCATAACCCTGTGGGGCTAGCCACATAAGTACCCTAATGTGTGCCCGGACGGACATATGCCAAAATGCCAACGATATCGCTTTCCGCAAGCGGGTGCGACAATGATGATAAACACCCATGTGAAGAATCAAGGTAATGGATGAAGCAGTTGCAGAGATATAGTACAGGAAAAAACTTTAACAAAAAAATTCTAAGTAATTTGATCTTGACATTGGGCACAGGGGCCGCACGGTTGGGGGTTAGAATGAAAATATGGATGATGATAAACACCATGTGAAGTTTCAAGGTAATGGGTGAAGCAGTTGCAGAGATATAGTATAACGAAAAACTTTTAACCAAAAAACTCTAACCAGACGTACGTTAAAAAGTTAACGTTGAAAATGGCTAAGTCAATTACGTAGAAATAATAGGTGAAGGTAAAAAAATGGTCACATGTTGGATAGTTGTATGTGGTAGGCACCCCTTGGTTATGAAGCTGTGAAAGTTTGGTGGTCCTAGGTGGTACAGTACCAAAGAAATGGACTTAAACACAAAAACTTAACATTGTAAACGCGAAAACTTAACATTGAAAATGGCTAAGTCGACTGCGCGGAAAAAATGGGTGAAGTTAAAAAAAAAGTAACATGTTGGATAGTGATATGTGGTGGGCACCCCTTGATTATGAAGCTGTGAAAGTTTGGTGGTCGGTCCTAGGTGGTACAGTAACAAAGAAATGGACTCAAACACGAAAACTTAACATTGATTGTGGACGCCGCCCGCCCGCCGCCGCCCGCCGCCCGCCCGCCGCCCGCCCGCCCGGCTTTCGCCAATCCAATAGCCTGGATTTTTTTTCAAAAAACCTGGCTAAAAATTGATAAATTTATCCTAAAATTGAAAATTTCTCCCTCAAAGTATACTTTGCAATTTTGATGAAATAGGCTAGGGTATAACAATAACAACTCATGACACATAAATACTATCAGTATGAAGACAGTATAGCCACGTAGTATGGGGAGGGGAAGGTGAGGCAAAGTTCAAATCGCCTGTGATTCAACCGACCTGCCAGAGAATTGTAAGTGTAATTCCCAGTTCAATAGCACAGGTAAGCGTGGGGAAGGCGTCATCTGCCGGCTTCAGGGGAGGCTCCGCCTGGGAGGCGGACATCGACTGGAATGTGGCGTCATCCAGGGGCCTCAACTGCACTTGGGAACACTTGTAGAAATCAAAACATGGCGACCGCGAACTGTGAATCTGAAATATATGAAATGGATGCTTTTTATGCTTGATTGATTTTACAAATTTAATGTCTCAGCAACAGGTCATATATAGAAGGACCTTTGCCTCGGAACACCAGTGATATGGAAATATTATGAAAATATGTTTTCATACACGGTTGGAGATTGAACCCACAATCTCTGATTTTGAAGTCCAATCCTGTACAACTAGAATATCAACCTTCCCAAAATAGAGACATATAAATATGTTTGACAAGGATTCATGCATTTTATTTGTGTTCAACATGTGCTTACAAATGCAAGTGTAGGTCCAAAACAATGGTATTTCTATGGTACAATGGCACCACAGTCTGATCAAGGCCATTGCTAGTGCATTCCGTAAATCAAACAGTCATAGTGTCGCGAACAGTTTCGGTCAATCGATGATTGTATGAGCACACACGAAGATCAGGATCTACACTGACAAAAAGTATCCTACGGTCCTATTTTGCAGTCACTGGCAGAGCTCCAGATAAGGTGCATATTGGTATATTTTATGCACTTATTTTAGCAGAATACGCATTGATTATCAAAAATGGGAGTACAAAATACCCACAAAAATGCGAAAATACGCATTGATTTTCAAATTGAGTAGTGAAAATACTGTAATAAAGTTGCAAATTTTAACAATGTTTGCTTTTTGCAGCTCAAATAAGTGAATTTTTAAATTTGTTTTATTTTTTATCATTTGTTCCCTATTTAATAAAGGAAGAAAATCAATACTACATTTGTAAAAGTAAAACACATATTGAATGTGAAATATGGTGGTATAAATAGAGAATAGTAGGTTAGTGCCGTGAATGGGAAAAAATATCTGGCAAGGCTCAGGAAACGGGATGGGCGAGGCTATGCCGAGCACATCCCGTTTCCGTGCCGCGCCAGATATTTTTTCCCTATTCACGGCACTAACCTACTATTCAATTTATCCCGTCAACACCAGCAAATGGCTGTAAAATGCAAAAATTGTATTGACTGGATATCAAAAATGTTTCACGGCACCGTGTTTCACGGCACATACACACTGTGTTGACGGGATAATACTCTGCAGTGGCGAGTACAATAATGTTCACCTGCCACATACGTACCTTCTTGGAAGTGAATGAAATGTCGCTGAATGTAATGTTATTGGCACCTGGGGATTGGTCTGTCACATCATGTGACATCAGCTCTGCCTTCAGGCAGACTTGTAGCGTCTCTCGACTGCCTATCTTCACACCTGCAACACCATAAAGACGTTATAAATCTGTATGTTCACCAGGGGCCGTTTCACTAAACTTCACGACTAAAATGTTTGTAAGTGAAAGATTATGACAGTCTCTAAATTTCATATTAACAATGTTTTCTTGTAAACAATTATTGGATTTACATTTATTGAGCATAGGCTGCATATGCAGCCTCTGCTCAATAAATGTAAATCAATCAATTGAAATTTCCAGACGATCCTAAATTTGCACTTATGAACATTTTAGTTTAGTGACACGGGCCCCAGGGAGTGGAACTTACACTATTTATTTATTTACTCCATTTAGCATAATAACGGGAGTTGAATAAATGTTGTTTATATCTGAAGTAACCTATTAACATACCTGAAGTAGCCTAATACACAAAGTGCCATTTTTGCCTTTATATGTTCACCTTTGACCCCTAATCGTGGCCTCTGATTTGTCAGTCTCAACAGCAAATTCAAGATGGCGGCGGTTTTTAAAATTTAAATCGCTGTCGATTCAGCTTAATTTTCGTCCATTTTTGCAGTATATGCGACATAATCAACGACACGGACATGTTCATTATAATTGTAATGCTTATTAGGACAACTGTGGAGTCTAAAGCCAGCCAATAATGAAGCTCGTATGGCGAGGGAATGACGCATGACGTCACGCACGGTCAGAGAATTAAGTTCAATATGCGGTATATATTAAATACACGACTAGTACCGTCGAATGTAAAATATATTCGGTTTCGCCCGACAACTTTATAGGGGTTCGTTAAAGCTTGCCCCAACAAAACTGTCTACGGCTCAACTGAATATATTTTATATTCGACGGCACTAACCGTATATTTACTATACTTGTGTTGTTTTTTCAGAGTACCAGACTAATGTCATTGGTATCAAAAGTATCAAGCAAGGCGTAAGAATTCTGAGACTTGCCAAGAAATGCCTACTGTTGCTGAGCAGAGCCTGATAAAATAGATATCAATATTGTGGCCATATATTATAAAAATAGATATCAATATTGTGGCCATATATTATAAAAATCGGAGAAGAGGTTCATAATGAAAGGTGTTACTAACGCACGCACCTACGTACGTACATGGATTAACACTATATCCCTCCTTGCCTATCGGCGAGGGGATAACGAGATACTTTCACGTTAAAAAATCTAAACTATAGTCTGTTTCACGAAGGCTGCCCAAATTTTACGGCTATATAAACAATGCAAAAACAATATTTTTTTTGATAATATTAAATTAAAGCAAAATATAAGAATGAGCCTTCTTTTTGTTTCGTGAAATTTGGTCAAATATTGGTTTTATTACGAAAAATTGATTTCTCTATGGGAATTTAACATTTTTTTTTGGAAATTGACTCCGAAACCTAGCTAGATAGCTTGGAAATGATCTAACTAAGAAAACAAAGGTTAAATTTTAAAAATCGGTCCAGTATTTCTGAAATTCTAAAAAATTTCCCCATGTTAAATCCCCTCCCCATAGACATCTTCACTCCGTGAAGATGTCTATGGGGATTTAACATGGGGAATTTTTGTTTTCGCAATAAAATCAATATTTGACCAAATTTCACGAAACAAAAAGAAGGCTCATTCTTAAATTTTGCTTTAATTTAATATTATCAAAATAAATATGTTTTTTTAATTGTTTATATGGCCGTAAAATTTGGGCAGCTTTCGTGAAACAGACAGTAGGCAAATTTTAGAGGGGTCGTGTGCCGAACACGCCCCAGCCTGGAACCGCGCCTGGATGTGACAACATGTACTCAACATATTTTAGGGTACATAAAACTGATCGGGAAATACCTTGCTGTGTATGTGACGAGAGACAGCCGATTGTCCACCGTTGACTAGCACACGATACCTGCATTATTTCCATCTCCTTCACATACGTCTTTTGTGACTGGGCCTGAAATAATTGGCACAAGCCTATATAATCGCCAAAGGCTTATATAATCGGCACAGGCCTATATGATCAGCACAGGCCTATATAATCGGCACAGGCATATATAAGCCTATATAATTGGCACAAGCCTATATAATCGAACACATGCCTATATAAATCTATATAATTGGCACAAGCCTATATAATCGGCACAGGCCTATATAAGCCTATATAATTGGCACAAGACTATATAATCGGCACAGGCCTATATAAGCCTGTATAATTGGCACAAGACTATATAATCGACACAGGCCTATATAAGCAGGGTTTCCGCTGGCGAATTTAAAAAGAAAGTGGCGAAAAAAAATCTGATTTGGCGAAAAAAAATATCTCTAGTTACAATTTTCCGACCGGCAGCCATACCTGGATTTTCTATAACTCTACGTTTTCCAGTGAATAAATCAATAATCCCCAACACATGAGACACAACAAGCTTTCTTATGTAAACATTGTGTGTATTATACTGCGATTGACACGGGTCACGTGCAGCAGTGATGTCATGCTGTGATTTGATCCGTTAAATTACCGTAGCGTCACCATGTACAGTGGTGTGGTAATCATGGTAAAATCTGCATGTTTGTGGCGATTTTAGTGAAAGCGTCCTAGACTGTATGAAACTTTCGTCATTTTTTTTATTGATATTCATGTAAGAATTGGTATTAACGTGTTCAAATAAACAATACAAACATCGTTTCACGATTTCTTTCTTGAAAAAAAGTGGCAAATTTTTTATTTTCTCCATTCTATTGCGATTGACACGAGTCACGTGTAGCGGTGATGTCATGATGTCATTTGATCTGTTAAATTTCATCCAATCAGATTCATTCAAGTCCGGATCTCCGGACTGTCCATACTGTGTTTATTTGGTTTTGTAAAACCACGTGTTTACAATAGAAAACAGTGTTTAAACCTCATAAAAGGTCAATGTCATCGATAAATATCGATGGATTTACAGAATACAGACTTTAATGCTTCTGCTAACACCAACAATAGCAGAAACAGGTACTTATTTAGTGAGAATTTGTCTCTGCTAAATCCCGACTTCGTTCCCGAATTAGTTCGGACCCGACAAAAATTGAATTCTACCACAAATGTATGAAAGTGAAGTTGTAGTGAAACATGTTGAATGAAAGTTGAAAATAATGCTGTATTATGTCAAATGACATGTATTTAATTTTATTTCTCATTTATCACATGTGTCAAATCTTATCATAAATGATGTGTGAAAAAAAACAACAAATAAACATGACGATACCATGTTTTATTGTTCTTAGTAGATACACTGTACAGTGTACATGTATGTATATTTTTTTTGTCAAAGCGTGCGCAAAAATATATATTCAAATTTGAATAATTTTCGAGCGCGCTTTACAAAAATAAAAGTGGCAATTTTTTTATTTTCTCCAGTGGAAACCCTGTATAAGCCTATATAATTAGCACAGGCCTATATAAGCCTATATAATTGGCACAGGCCTATATAAGCCTATATAATTGGCACAGGCCTATATAAGCCGTATATAATTGGCACAGGCCTATATAAGCCTATATAATTGGCACAGGCCTATATAAGCCTATATAATTGGCACAGGCCTATATAAGCCTATATAATTGGCACAGGCCTATATAAGCCTATATAATTGGCACAGGCCTATATAAGCCTATATAATCGGCACAAGCCTAATTGGCACAGTCTTATATAATCAGCACAGGCCTATATAATCGGCACAGGCCTATATAATCGGCACAGGCCTATATAATCGGCACAGGCCTATATAAGCCTATATAATTGGCACAAGCCTATATAATCGGCACAAGCCTATATAAGCCTATATAATTGGCACAAGCCTATATAATCGACACAGGCCTATATAAGCCTATATAATCGGCACAGGCCTATATAAGCCTATATAATTGGCACAAGCCTATATAATCGACACAGGCCTATATAATCAGCACAGGCCGATATAATTGGCACAGGCCATTATAATCGGCACATGCCTATATAATCAGGCCTATATAATCAGCACAGGCCTATATAATCGGCACAGGCCTATATAATCGGCACAAGCCTCAGACCTATATAATCGGCACAAGCCTCGGGCCTATATAATCGGCACAAGCCTCAGGCCTATATAATTGGCACAGGCCTATATAATCAACACATGCCTATATAATCGGCACATGCCTATATAATTGGCATAGGCCTATATAATCGAAACAAGCCAAAAGCCCCGTTCTGTTTCTTTACTGAGCTCCAGATAAGGTGCGTATTGGCGTACTTTACGAACAGCAATGTGAAAATATGCATTGATTTTCAAATTGAGTAGTGAAAATGTTTTTTGCAGCTCAACTAAGTAAATTTTCAGCTGTATTACAGTACATGTATAAATAAGTGAATAAGTAATACTACACTGAAATAAGTGAATGTTTTTACAATCTTATTGTTTTACATCATTTTGTCACAATTCATAGAACAGCGACGTTGCCGGTCAATAGCGTGATGTTATTGACAACGACGAAAAAACTCTGTCAACCAAACTTTAACGAATCAACGTCGCGCGACGTCTCGTGGGACTAATGTAAAGTACTGGGATATAAATGCAATATTTAAATGGGCGTTTCCATTATGAATTTCAGGACAGTGTAATATTCATTCAAGGTATAAAGAATAAATACCTGGCTCAAGTTCTCCATGTCACAGGAGACAAGACAGCTGGCAATGTCGCGCGAGGTATCACTGGTACTCGAGTATTTACAGGCGCGCTGGGCCACGGCCCGCACACTCAGGGATTCCAGCGTGTTGACTAGAGCGGTGTGCCGTAACAACCGGTGCCTGCGGACAACATACACAGCTTACTCAACAATAGTTAACAACATACTACTCTATTCAAATTTGTCTGCTGATTGCTATTTATTTTCCATTTTCTCATAACAAAAACATGGTTTGGCAGCACTTTATAATCATTTCCACTGGAAATGATTCTAAAGTGCTGCCACACCATGTTTTATTGATAAAATAGACAAAATATGATACAACAGCAGACAACAAGGGTTAATAATATTATATAGGATAGTACATAAATGATGATTTAATATGATATTTATTAAACAAGCATACAGATTTCATAAGAAACGAGGCATATTTAAGATGATATTTATAAAACAGTTTACTGATTCATAAGAAATGAGGCTATGCGACGTTTCTTTTATGAAATCAAGCAAGGAGTTTAATAAATAGTTATTAAACTAATGGATTTATTAAATGAGATTTTATGTCAGTTCCAGAGCAAGACCCCAATCAATCAATCAATTAATAAAATTAATAGCAAAAAAACCCAGTAAAACCTTTTAACAAGATACATATATATTGATGCATGCTATGAGATTTACTGTTTTACTGGGTTTTTTTTTACAGTGTGTCTCTATTATGGTATCTATTTTTGTGGATGCTCGAGAAGCACGTGCTATACGCAAGAATAGGACTAAATAGCACTTACCTAACTGTCTCCATTTGTTGTGCAGGCTCGTAGTAGAACAGGAAGTCTACTTCATGAATACCTCCTATATCATTCCCCCGCATCCACATCGGCACGGATATTGTGCTCTTTGGATGGAGAGCACCGCCAGGAATGTGTATATCCACCACACGACTTAATGCCGTCCACTCCTTATCTATCGTCACTGACGTACACGATACCGAAGTACCGTCACTATTCACAATGTTGTCTGAATGATACACACCGCTGAATTTTGGAATTTCCGAATGTGCGTCTAATGTAAAGAATTTGGGATTACTCGAAGCAACCTTTAAGTTATGTAATGGAATTGAGCCGAGGTTGGTAAATTGTAGAGTCACTGGGTGCACCTCACCACACAATAATGTCTTTGGAAAGTTCACAAATGTCACCTGAAATTATAAGAATTGAAATTGGTATCTTTAAAAAACACGATAGGAATGAATGGCCTTTTTGTGGAATTTATCGGGGTATAAACTTGGAAAAGTCGAGGGAATACTGGACGAAGGCCTTTCGGCCTTCGTCCAGTATTCCCGCGAATTTTCCAAGTTTATATCCCCGATAAATTCAACAAAAAGGCCATTCATTCCTTATAATTCCAGCATTTGAAATAAATTCATCAAGAAAATGTGTTTATTTTCCGTTTTCTTAAGAATTATTTTAACTGCGCCTCACGGTTACGGCATGGGAGTTTACTGGGATATAAATTTTGGACAGAGACTTGCTACGGGCCAATCAAATGTTAGGGAATTGTGTAAATATTCTTGTGCTGGAATTATTAATGAAATAAGTGTAAATGTGAATGAAGAAACATGCAAAATAATGAGAAAATGTGCAAATCCTCAATGAGCAAACGTCCAACTCATATAAAATCAAGAGAAAACACAAATTATAGTAAAAAGTACAGAAAATCATGTTTAAAAAATATCAAAATAAATTGAATGTAAACTTAATATCGTGATCTACATTGTAGGGTGAAATTAACTTGAACACACTCTGTAATATGCCCGTGTATACAGTGGAACCTCTCTAAACTGGACAGGTTTAGAGAGGTTTCACTGTAAATCGGGAATTGGATTATCTAAGCCATAGTTGTGTGCTATGCGATCACGAACAGACATTATCACCCGAGATACATTACCAAGAAACTCATCAAAAACAAGATCACAGGTGTTTTCTTTGTATCCGGTTTAGAGAGGTTCCACTGTACCAGATTATGATAATACAGCATAAATAATTACAGGACATGCTGTACTGCATGATACATCATGACATAAAGGGGCGTATCACATTTTGGACAGTGTAGCTGAAGATCCTGTAGTAGTCTTACAGTCTGATTTCACAGGTTGAAGTAACGGACCGAGGTCTATAAATACATTAAATATGCCTAAAAGCATCAATAAATGAAAACACAATAAACTAAACAATTTTTTTTACTCCCTCCATATAGACTTAAGGAGGGAGTAAAAAATTTATTTAGCTTATTTGTTTTCATTTATTGATGCTTTTAGGCATATTTAATGTATTTATAGACCTCGGTCCGTTACTTCAACTGTGGCAATAACAGGAAGTGTATACACTGTCAGAGCAGCCAGACAAATCTGGGGTTTCACTGGTCGCATATGAAATACATATGCAGCCTATGCTCAATAAATGTAAATCCATCAATTAAAATATCCAGATGATCCTAAATTTGCACTTCGAACATTTTAGTCATACAAAGTTTAGTGAAACGGGGCCTAGGAGCTAGACTGGCGACAAATGCAGTAAGCCTTCTGTCTCCGGTCACAGTCTCATTTATCAATCACTGCATTGTTGCATTTATTGAGCATAGGCTGCATATGCAGCCTATGCTCAATAAATGTAAATCCAATAGTTGTTTACAAGAAAACATTGTTAATGTTAAATGTACAGACTATCATAATTTTGCACTTACGAAGATTTTAATCGTACGAAGTTTAGTGAAACGGGCCCCAGATGTGCTAGCACATGCTAATAAGGGTCTCTCCTATAATATATCAGATCAGTCTGAACATCCAGAATATTGCATGGATCTTGTATATTATACAACATCCATGCAATATTCTGGATGTTCAGACTGATCTGGACCCATTCTCATGCTCAAAATCAACTTGTTTGATTGGTTAAGACTGAGCTCAGCGTCAGCGTGTCAGTGAAATCAAGTGCAAAATCTGATTGGTCCAGGTCGAGCTGTGCTCAGTCATACAAACTTTCTGATTTGAAGCGTAAATTTGGAGAGAATGCTACGCAACAAGTTTCAAAAACACAATCGCTGTCTCTCTATACTGCTCGCAAAGGCCACAAGTGCCATTTCTCCACTTCCAGTCACATTACCTACCTGTAACAGGGGCATTTCCTGCTGTATGACCAGATCCAGCCGTCGATCTGGTCCGTATGTCTTACACGCCATATCTTCTTTCTTGCTATTCAACCTGGGGCCTTGAACCTCGAGCCTCTGCTTGCCCCGCACATACACGGTGCTCACGTAGCTCGCCTTCGGAGCCATGGTGTTGCCCAGGGGCCCACTGGGGCCGGACGAAGGGGTCATGAATGTCGTGGAGGCGCTGCCCAGGTTGTATGTGACGCCCACGATACGCAGGTCGCCCATTTGTTGTGGCAGCAAGGTTAGCTGAACCTGTGTATTCATTGATTGGATAGATTGGTGGTTGATTTAGTGAGTGAGTGAAAATAAAGAGAAGGCTCAGTCTTAACTTTTGATAAAGTTTATATGGCCGTAAAATTTGGGCAGGTTTTGACTCGTCGGGACGGTACAAATGAGTGGTAACAACGTACACTTTAGAACAGAAATAAAGCGAATACAGTGGAAGCTCTCTAAACCAGACATCATGTAGACATAATGTTGGTAATTTTGATGCACTTCATTGTCATTTAACTCTGATGGTGCGGTCTGTTCGCTATCGCAAAACACGAACGGCTGTATTGGAGTGGTCATATGTCCAATTTACAGTGGAACCTCTCTAAACACGACACCCTTTAAAGAGGTTACACTGTATTTATATTTAAACAGAGAAATGTTGAATCTTCAGCATGGAATGGGTTAAAGTATCAGGGGGCTGTTTCACTAAACTTTGTACGATAATAAATGTTAGTGCATTGATTCTTTGAAGTATACTCAATGTAACACACCAATGTGGCTCACTAACACTACCATTTACTATTTAATATGTATTTGGGTCATCGAAACCGAAAAAAACAAAACTTGAAAAACTTCTCAGAATAGATGGCTAATGTAATGCGTTTTGTTAACTTTTAGTTTTGCTGGTTACATAGCTTGAGAAGGCTTCTCCGAGACAGACATTAAATTGGGAACTGTGAAACGTGCATAGCAATTACACTTACCGGCAGTCGGTCATTTCCCTGTAGAATGATTTCACTGATGACTTGACTGTGAATAATTTCATCAGCTAGGCTGTTCTGAAATGACACAACAAGAACTCGGTAATCCTGATGGAGGATGTATCCCTTAAAACTATAACAAACGTTTCTAAGTGACTTGACCCTAACCTTGAGCACAGAGGCCACAGGTGGGCTATAGAATGAAAATATGGATGATGAAAAACTAGAGAAAGTAGGCAGGGGCTCACGGATACCCCCGGCCGCCGACTGGACCAAGAAATAAAAACTTTAACGTTGAATGAACAGACAAACGGACAGACGGACGGAATTATGAAAACTATATACCCCTCGGCATACAAAGCATGCCAGGGTTATAATAAGCATACAAAGTTTGAAGCCAATGAGACTTACGGCAACACAGATAGTAGGTAACCAAAACCATTAACACAAAATTTCCATGTCATTGAGCATAGGGGCTGCATGGGTGGGCTACAGAATGAAAATATGGATGATGACAAATACGTACATTACGTTTCAAGCCAATCCGATGTACGGTAACAGAGACAGAAGGTAGCCAAAAACTTTAACACAAATCATGAACAGGATGTACCCCTAACTTGTTTTTGGAGTACATTAAACCTTTCAGCACCACATGCCTGTATAGTGGTATTGACAAAAAGTGTAGATCCAGATGAGCCGGCTCGTGACGAGCCGTCTCATCAGGATCTGCACTTTTTGCAAGTAATTTTTGAGAACAAAAACCCACCCTTTTCATAAATGGACTAGTCTGAAAATCATTTTGTGACGACTGGATTGGTCGGAAAATTGACATATTAAAGTCTGTTCCAGTTACTTGGGATGAAAGGGTTAAACTGTTTCAGCACTGAAGAACAGTGTCCTGATCTGGTGCCAGACACCTTACTACCACAAATCACTTGGCCTCGGGTGTGAATCCCAGTATGACACACCGTAAACATATGAATCCTTAACCCTTACAATGCTGAATTAAATATACGTCGTCCGCCGTTTATTTTTTTTATTTCCAATTTTCTCAACAAAAGCATGGTTTGGCAGCAATTTATAATCATTTCCACTTGAAATGATTCTAAAGTGCTGTCAAACCATGTTTTTACTTGAGAAAAATAACAATATATGACACATCTGCAGACGACAATTTTCTGTTCCTGCCTTTATGGGTTAAAGACGGATTGTTACACGACTGCCATTGTTCGACACCGCTCACAGCCGTGTTCAAACGTACAGCGCGTGCTGTTTGACCATGGCTGTAGACAATGCTCATTTCAGGGCAAAGCAAAGATTATCAAAGTACTTCATTTATGCTCAACTTACACGATACTTCCGACGGAAATATAACAATAACGTTCAAACAGTTCCCTCATGCCACGGTAAACGTTTACCCACGGCTGGACATGGTCGAACATGATATTTATCATTACGATGCACATTCTCTCCCATCCACCCAAGACACGGCATGATGCAATACACAGCAACCGTGTATTAAAGCAATTGTTCAGAGTTCCAGATAAGGTGCTTAATTTGGAGGTAAATTTCTTATTTCTCCATCAAAAATGGCAAGTTGGGAGTGCTCAATGAGACGATTCTAAAGGACTCCCAACTTGCCATTTTTGATGATGAAATAACAAAATTTCACCCCAAGTTTGTCAAATTACGCACCTTAACTGGAGCTCCGATTGTTTGTACCTTAGCGGTGACAATCTGTTCATTTGTGATAGTCTGTGGCTTAGAATGGCTGGCTATCGTGGGAACGAAGCTCCACAGCAACATCACGTCGGTCAGGGTCAAGGTCACTTTGAGCGGGTTCACCAGGTAGATCTCCACGGTGATCGGCTCTGAAATACCAACACAATACCATGGGGGGTTTCACAATAAATGTAAATCTGTAATCGATCATCGATAATGATCGGATAAGACATTTGAAACATGCATTGATTTTTTTACAATCTATCCGATTTATTTGATTTATTGATGTTTAACAGCCAAACAATAGCTAAGATCATTTAATGCTGGGTCAACGGGTTCGATCCCATATTTAACCATATTTAAGGTTGTCTGTAGCCTATTTCACCAACATTGTAAAGTATACTTATCTAGCAAAGTATACTTTGAGGGAGAAATTTTCAATTTTAGGATAAATTTATTAATTTTTATTATACTGAATTTATTACATTATCACAGCCATTTTGGCTGTGATAATGTAATAAATTCAGCAAACAATTCTGCATACTTTTAATCATCAAATATATGCAGTCATTAGTTCTATATGAAATAATGCATTTCGGGAAAAATAAATGATTACTCCCTCAAAGTATATTTTGCTAGACAAGTATACTTTGCAATTTTGATGAAATCGGCTACAGGCACAGATTTGAAATGTTGTTAAGAGTTTAAGAAACGCTTTACCTCGTACATACGCCACTGGGCTGGACTTGTTGTCTGTCCTGCTGGTATAGCATTGCAGCGATGACTTGAAGGTGGCAGGCAGACTCCCACCGCCGGCTGCAGTCACCAGCAGCTCCTCCAACTTCAGCCATCGGGCGTTCTGGCTCTCTGGCTGGTCAAACCACACCCCACTCGCAAACATCTTGTCACCTTAAAATATCAGACACGAAATTCAGGATGGCGATCGTGCAGAATCTACATGGGAAAATAAACTATTTGGCATCTGACGTAATGAGATTTGCACTGATATAAACATAACACTTTACCAACAGATCAACTTGTTATTTGCTATAAAAACAATGTCCATCTATGGTATGTGGGTTGTAGATACATTGAACAGGTATTAAGCTTATAAACCTATCTGAGCACGTCCTCCCATTTCAAATTCCAATTCAGACATGTTGATGGTTAAGACTGAGCAAAGTTCAGTCTCCACCAATAAAATCTTCCAGATTTCAAGCAGAAGAATGGAGAAAATACTTGGAATGCTTATAAGCATGAGAACTACCGATGATATTGCTACAAGACCCACCTTGTGGGGGCTGTGGCCGGGTGACCAGTAACACCTTTGTGGCGTTGCTGTCCAATACGGGTAGTGGTAGCTCGGGTAGTATCGCCGACTGTAGGCCAGTTTCCTCGGCCTCTTGTAACAACATTTGCTGGAAACGTGAGAATTACCAACCATGATTGTGACTGGAGAAATGGTGACTATTTGTTGTTTTTAAGATCAATTATTTCATTAAAATTTGTTTTCTTGTAAAAAATTATTGGATTTACATTTATTGAACATAGGCTGCATAGACGATCTTAAATTTGCACTTACGAACATTTTAGTCGTACAAAGATTAGTGAAACGGCCCCCTGGTTTGGCCCTCACATACGTCTTTGGCATTTTGTATGCAACAGTTGAATCTGGTTATACCGCTTCTGTGAGTATTACGATTATTCATATTCCTATTTTAGGGGAAGGGGCCAAGTGACTGGTGTGGTATAGACCTGGCACCAGGTCAGGTTATTCTAATTTCAGGGCTGAATATATGTTTTCTCGATGTAAATATTCCGTTCTGATTTTGGGATTTCCCCCCCCAATGCAGCAGGTTAAAACGGGATCGAACACGTTTGCCCGGCCTTACATGACCTTAGCTGTTGATAGGCCGTTAAACACCAATAATTCCAGCTCAAAAATATTTACACAATTCCCTAACATTTGATTGGCCCGTAGCAAGTCTCTGTCCAAAATTTATATCCCAGTAAACTCCCACGCCGAACTACTTTCTACAGGTGCGCTGTCAGTGCTGTCAATGTAAACAAATGGCTGCCGGCTGTCAAAATAAACACATTTTCTTGACAAATTTATTTCAAATGCATGGCCTTTTTGTGGAATTTATCGGGGATATAAACGTGGTAACTGTGAGGCGCAATTAAAATAATTCTTAAGAAAACGGAAAATAAACACATTTTCTTGATGAATTTATTTAAAATGCTGATTTTCTCCGAAAATTGTAATTTTTTTAAGGCCTCGTCCAGTATTCCCGCGACTTTTCCAAGTTTATATCCCTGATAAATTCCACAAAAAGGCCATTCATTCCTATAATAAACAAAAAATGCGTCTGTCGAACGCGGATGCCACCTGCAGCATATTTGAGAAACTGTGACAAATTGGTTAACCGAAAAGTGTGACGGACGGACAGACGGACAGACAGACGGACGGTCCAAACACTATATGCCACCCGTTTCTTCGAAAACCCGGTGGCATAACAAACAAACAAACTCTCAGCACCTTGTACTCACGGGAGATAAAGTATTCCAAGAAACAAAGAATCAACATACCCTGTACACAAATAAATATTCTCTGAGGAAGGCGTTCTGTTGTATAGATGTCTGTTTACTGTTCTCCGTCAGTAGATGCTTGAAGGCGGCGGTAGCATTTTCTAGCTGCTTCAGGTTGTGTGACTGCCGACCAATCGTAAAGTTTATATGGTCCTGCAACAGGCAATCCTCATGGTAAACCGATGTTTACCAGTTTACCAAAGTTTTACAACTATCATTTTGAAAAACACAATATGTTTGTAAATTTTATAAAGAAACAATGTACAACACAAGATTATTTATCATGTTTATAGGATTAACACTTATTGAGAGGAATGAAGTTTGTATTATAAATGGACATTTGAATAAAACGGATCACACACATGGAATGCAAGTGAAATAGTGATTTAGAAGAGGTACACTGTGATAAAATAAATGATTTTGTTCCAAGCATCAGAAACTTATCTTTGCTCAAAACGAGATCAAGTGACGTAATAAAGATTATTATACAGTAGCACCTCTCTAAACTGGACACGCAGGCAGTCTCTGTATCTTTAATTTTATGGATTTCATTGGTGTATATGTATGATAATGACTGTTCAAGTTCGCAAAGCACAGCCGCATATCTCGGCATAGTCATATGTCTGATTTACAGTGGAATATCTCTAAACCGGACACCCTGGGGACATCCCAGGGTGTCCGGTTTAGAGAGATTCGACTTTACGCAAATTTTCATATCTGGCATCACATCAGCCAAACACTTGTCTATTTTCCTCCGAGGCTTTTGAGCACAAGGTTCAAGAACATACTCAGAGGAGGTATAATCACACGCCCAAGTTACCTCAGCCAGTGACCAGCTCTTGCCCTTGTATATCTGCAGGGCCTGACTGTACGACCGGAGGGCGTGTTTCCGCTGGCCCGCCTTGCTGAACCGGTGCCCCGCCAGTATCATGTGGAACGAGTATTTGCGCACCATTGGGTTCTTCATGTTGATGAAACAGTGGGCAGCCTGCTCCAGCAGTAGGGCGCTCCGTAAATCGGACTCCTGTTGGAAAGATGACAACTACACGTAACATTGCTCAGATTTTAACCAATTACAGCGCTCCAGATAAGGAATCTGTAATTGAGTATTGTCACTCCATCATTACTGTCAGAAGCAATTGGGTATTTCAAAAATGTTAATTGGGTAAAATAAAATCACACTACTGTTTACAAGTCAACAGACAGCACTCATTGAATATTTTGTTTTGAAATGAAAACATGTCTTGGCATTTCATTAGAATTGTCTCCTTGGAGACAATTCTAATGAAATACCAAGATGAGTTTTCATGGAAAATAAGAAAAAATATGCTATATTTGTGGTCTGTTTATTGTTTTCTGCAGCATGATAAAGGTACCACAAATTTTTAATTGCTTTTTGATACTCGCTACTTCTGATTTCAATTGGGTTTTTGGCAATTTTAATTGGGTATTTAAGCAAATACGCAGCTTATCAGGAGCTCTGCCATTAGCAACGGGATACAATTATAGTACCTAGTATGAAACTTTTAAGGAACAAATACCCTATTTTCTTTATTTCATCTCAGAAGTATATGTTGTTACCACTCATTTGAACCGTCTCGACTAGACGGTTCACACTAGTGTTAACAATATATACCTACATGGAGTAATGAACAAATTATTGAGATTTTTTCAACTAAAATTATTGTGTCCTCGGGCTGAAGTGCATTAATATTGCATTATATGGGAGAACACTGTACATTCAACAATGTGGCCGTGACTGGAAAAATGGGGCTTATGGGTTATGCGACCAGTGTAGATCCAGACCAGACTGTGCATCCGCAGTCTGATCAGGATCTGCACTGTTCGCCATTCCATCAATGAAACAACCATTATGCTTCCAACAAGCAAATATAGATCGTTATCAGGCTACAGGAGTGTGCTATTTGATCATGAGCTACACTGGTAAAAAAATCCCATAAGCCCCATTTCTCCAGTCAAAGTCAAAGTACCGGTACTTGTGGCTGGCTAGTCGGGAGCATGTGAAGGATAAACAAAAACTTTCAAAAACACAGATCCAGTACCTAGACTGGGCACAGTTTCTCCAGTCACAGTTCACAAATAATGACCGAGTTTCTCACAAACCTCACTCAACTTGAACTGCCTATTCGAGTACAAACTTGGAGTGCATGTTTACAGAGTGCTATAAACATGGACCCAGGAGCTAGACTGGCTACAAATACCATATACAGTAAAACCTCTCTAGAGATGTTCCACTGTAAATCAGGCACATGTAAATCTGGGACATACTTATATATTTTGCAATCATGAACATGCAGTATTATCTGAGATGTGTTACCAAGAAATCTCTCAAAATTGGATCATGTATATCATCTCGCTGTCCGGTTTAGAGAGGTTCCACTGTTAGTGACAAATTCCTACTACATCTGCACACGAACCTCACTCATCATCTTGATGAACTGCATGGCGGCCTCCGTGTACATCGCCCGGCTCTTCAGGGCCTCCGTGCTGACCAGTGTGGCTCTCACCGCGTAGTGTAGGTTCCTGGTACATGGGGAACGATAAATACACAGTGAAACGGCCATTACTAGGTTGGCGCTACTGGTAGCCGCAATAGCCATTTGACTACTACAAGAATTCCGCCACGGAAGCAATTTCGCACCTGCCGAGGCATTTGACCGTAACATGATCATGGACATGTGCACAGCTCAGTCTCGACCAATCAAACCTGATTTTGAGCAGAAGAATCAAGTACATGCTCAGAAGACTTTTACAAGCACGGGCCAAGTTTCTCCACCTTTCGGTATCATATAGAGAATCTTACAGGAGTGATGATTTGATATTATGCCGAATTTCTTATGAAATCAGTCAACAAGTTTAATAAATACAGTGGAACCCCTCTAAACCGAACACCCTGGGGACAGACTGAAAATTTTGGTTTATGGGGGTTTTCGGTTTAGAGAGGTTTTCTATTTCCAGATAAGGAAATGTATGAGACGATTCTAAAGCACTCCCAACTTGCCATTTGTATGGAGAAATAAGAAATGTACCCCCAAATTACGCACCTTAACGGGGGCTCGGCTACCCAGTTGTGTTTTATCATGTCGACATGTGTAATTCCCAATAAACAGAGTGCAGATGACATGGGATAAAGGCCCCTAAGTATTTTGTGCAACTGTGGAACTTTCTCGATCAGCTGGAGCGCTCTTTTAAGACCAGAATGTGTTTTTTTTATTGACATTGCAAATAGTGCAGATTCGCAAGGGGTATAGGAAATAGTGCAGATTCGCAATGTAATCTGAGTCTACGGTCTACACTGGTCGCAAAGAGCATATGACACATTTCGCGTGTGCTGTGTAGTTACCGCAGCTGCTACAATAGCCCACAGGCTACAGTCACGAGTTTACAGCCTCGATAAGTAATTATCAGATTATCTCAATTAATCGGTCTTTGGGTTCACAAATAATTTGCCGATTATTTTATTTCAGTAATTGTTACGTACGCGTATAATTAAATTGTGAACCATGCTATTGTAATGAGCTTGTAAAACAGCAAACATGTCTCGTATTTAGGTCGCATGTATTGAATAGATTCTTAACTTTGTAATGCCGCTTATGACGTTAAAAAAACACGCCCCTTAGCGCATTACACTCATGGATAGCACTTGTACAGAGCTCAAGTTAATGTGCGTAATTTGATCAATTTTGTTATTTCTTCCACACACATGTTAAGTTGGGAGTCCGTTAGAATCGTCTCATTCTCGTGGCTCTGCATTTTGGGAACCAGAGCTGAACAATACTACCGGGAACCAGTCTATTGTAAACTCAGTGTGATTTTGACACCCGCTTGAAACAACATTTAAATTGGGCGCGGTGTATTTCTTGGATGACATCCTGACAGGTGACCGTGTTTCAGGTTTTCCGGGGTTATTTTAACGCTGAAATATGGTTTTGGGACTTGAAATGGCATCCGGATTACGGAGTAGAGGGGTTCCGGAATAGAGGGGTAGAAACAAATGTGTTTATATAGCAGAATATTCGGGACGTGGTCGTATGTTCGGTATAGCGCGAATTCCGGTATAGAGGGGGTCCGGTTAAGAGGGGTTCCACTGTATCATATTAAATCAACACAAATGTTAGATTATATTTATTGCATAAGCACATCATCATAATTTGAAGCTGTATTGATTACCTAACATGTTTTCTGTAAAAGGCTCATTTGCATATTTATTCCACTGGTGTAATATCATTTTTATTACATCGTGTTATTAAACTGTGAAAGCCCATTTTGTGCAATATACAACAAATATTGTGAAAACACTGTGACTGTGCCGTACTTGCATGACTGTAGGTAGGTGGTGATGGCGGACTCCATATAGTGGTACGGGTATGGTCGCTGGCTGTGGTGCCCCAGCATGAAGATCGCTACACATGCCATCTCCTGCAGACAAATATGTATGGTATGGAAATAAGTAGTGCACATAACATATTATGTTTCTGAGTGTCAAAAACACATGCGTCAGAAAAGAGAGGTTACATAATAAGAATTCCGCGGAATCAAATGTCTCGCCTTGACCTTGACCCTGGGGCCTTGACCTTGACCCGGGGCCCCAAGAATAGTCCTATATTCATCTACATATCATAGTAAAGGTATGTATAAAGTTTGATGAACTGTAACTGATAAGGTATTGAAATAATGACCGTAACACGAAAACTTATCATTGAATGATGACGCCGCTAACGCCACCGACGCCTCCGGAAAAGCAAAACATGTCTCATTTTACGCTTTCGCGGGCGAGACAAAAACCAAGTATACATTTGGGATATAAAAGTGACGGTTGCATAAAAGTAACCAGAACATTTTTGTGTTATTTAACAACAAAAGAGTGTTAGTTAGCAAGTAAACTGCTTTCAAATAGTTAAGGCCTCTATTTGTCCTGACCCGTTATTAATATTCAGCTGATAAACGTTTCAAGGAAAATGTACCGATAAAGAATAAAGAACAATATCTTACCAAAGCACCAGCATAGTGCAGCCATGCGTGGTCATTGTTGAAGTCGCGTTTAGCGGTGTGGTAAGTCTGGTAGGCAAAATCATACAGCTGGAACAGGAAGGCTAGATCTGCAAGCCTCCGCATCTGTAGCTCAGGGGCGTCCTTCGAGTAACTGGAAAACAGTGGTCAAACTGCACAAGAAATTCTGAATTTGAATGGTGAAAAATGTGGTTAATCCTATCAACTCTACAGACCATAAGACAACTACATGTATTTGAAAGCACTGCAGATCCTGGGGGCCGTTTCGGCCCCCAGGATCTGCAGTGCTTTCAAATACATGTAGTTGTCTTTGTACAACTAAAATGTGTGTTAGTGCAAAATTATGAAAGTCTGTGGTTCTCAACTAGAAAATGTGGTCTGTCAACGCACTTAGGACCCCTTAAGGTGATTTGAGAAACTCTTACATAAACTTTCAAAAATTAAACGAACGGACATGGCGAAACCTGTAGGACACTGCCGAATCTCGGTCGGGTCCTAATTAATAAAATATACCAGAAGGGTGGAGAGTTGTACATATGGTGAATCCTGTGAGGATTTGTCATACCGCAGATAAGTTTCTCGGCTTTTGATTGGCTAGCTTGCCTGGTCATATATATATTATATGATCTGCCAAGGCCGTCAGACATACAGGAATTGCGATTCCCCTCCGGCGCCTCGCGTCCAATGAAGACACATTTTGAAAGCGTCTAGCGATTGCGAATTGTATTCCTCACTAAACACAATAAAACCTCGAATTGATCAATACAAGTAACAAATTGTACACTCAAAACCAGTCTTTATTGTTTATTTTTCCATAAATATTCTTCGCTGATCAAAATATGAGCGAAAAATTAGCCAAAATAACGAAAACTGCTTTTCAAATCTCAACAGGCTTGCCTTCGTGACACGGCTATATTTAGGTCACAAACTATGGGTTCCACGCACGAAACTGCAGCGTAGCAATGACAGCGAATGTTTGGGAACCAGTCACATTATTCTAGAGGCGCCAAAGGGAGAGCAGATCGATAGAGCAGTGGAATATAAATTAAATTACACGATATAAAAAAACTGTCATAAAGTCGTTTTCGATGGATTTCTTACTCCATATTTAGTTTGTTTTCGTTTAATAAAAAAAAAAAATGTTCATTTACGCCTTTACATTAAGACTGATGGTAGAAAATCGAATCTCGGTTTATTTTTCTTCCTGAAAAAAAAAACACCAAAAAAATCAAAAGAAGAGATATGTTTATACGGCCAAATACAGGATCTGCGGTATGACAAATACGTTATTGTGATTCTACACAGGCTATATGGTGTAATATTGACCGTCTGAAGGTATGTTCACCCTCGGCTATCGCCTCGGGTGAACATACCTCCAGACGGGCAATATTACACCATATAGCCTGTGTAGAATCACAATAACTTATAATGTGTCGACATATAAGCCAGCAAACATGTATAATAAACAGTAAAAGCTGTCGCTCAACCCAATAATACAGCACAAATTCCCCTAGCTTCTTTAGCAAATTGGAGGAAACCCAATTTGCCAATACTTACACAACAGTAGTTTCCAGGTTGGCGGTGTGACTAGACTTCGGGTTACTGCCGAACCACTTCTTGGTGGCGCTCACAATGGACCGGCGGATACCCGTCCGCGACGTCAGCTACAACACAAGGTCCCATATATTCACACATACGGTGGAAACTTTTACACTGGGGATGAACGTATGGTTGATTTCTTGAGTGAATTATATCTGAATTTTATAAAACCTTCAGCATTGAAAAACATTGACCTGATTTGGTGACAGGCACCCATACAATCCATGCCAATTACGTAGGGGTGAAAGAGTGGATTCAATGGCCATATTAAACACCAATCAGGCCAAGTGATTATGTAATTTTCCAACTTGTGTTCACTAAATTTTAATTCTCAATAATTCCAGCACAAAAATATTTACACAATTCCCTAACATTTGATTAGCCCGTAGCAAGTCTCTGTCCAAAATTTATATCCCAGTAAACTCCCACGCCGAACTACTTTCCATAACCGTGAGGCGCAGTTAAAATAATTCTTAAGAAAACGGAAAATAAACACATTTTCTTGATGAATTTATTTCAAATGCTGGAATTATAAGGAATGAATGGCCTTTTTTTGGAATTTATCGGGGATATAAACTTGGAAAAGTCGCGGGAATACTGGACGAAGGCCTTCCGGCCTTCGTTCAGTATTCCCGCGACTTTTCCAAGTTTATACCCAGATAAATTCCACAAAAATGCCATTCATTCCTATAATCAAAGTGGGATGGGCTATTCCCGAGCTGTCCATGTTCAAGGTAACTTGTGACTTCACAATTTCCCCATTATCCAACATGAAATTTATTTTCCGAAAATTCCATTAATTGGAAAGGGTTATTTTGCCAAAAAAAATAAATACATAACCGGAAATGATCAAGAAATATATAGATCCTGATGAGTCGACTCGTTATGAGCCGGCTCATCAGGATCTACATCGTCTGCAAAAAAAGTGTAAGCCATATAGAGACAGGGCCTCAATTTCACGTCTCGCCCAAAAGACCAATGGGATTGAAATACTATCAGGGCTCCAGATAAGGAATTAGTAATTGAGTATTGTCACTATCATTTCTGAAACAATTTGGTATTTAAAAATTTTAATTGGGTAAAATAAAATCACACTACTGTTTACACATCAACAGACCTCAATTATTGAATAGTTTGGCTTCGAAATGAAAAAATGTCTTGGCATTTCATTAGAATTGATTTATATTGGGTTTTTGGCAATTTTAATTGGGTATTTCGGCAAATATGCGGCTTATCTGGAGCCCTGTACTATGCAAGTGTTTTTTTCATGCCTAAGGAGGATATTGAACCCACAACCTTTGATATCGATTTAAACATATTTATTATAGGAATGAATGACCTTTTTGTGGAATTTATCGGGGATATAAACTTTGAAAAGTCGCAGGAATACTAGACGAGGCCTTAAAAAAATTACAATTTTCGAAAAAAAAAAAAAAAAAAAAAATCAGCATTTTAAATAAATTCATCAAGAAAATGTGTTTATTTTCCGTTTTCTTAAGAATTATTTTAATTGCGCCTCACGGTTACGGAAAGTAGTTGGGCGTGGGAGTTTACTGGGATATAAATTTTGGACAGTTTGGACCAATCAAATGTTAGGGAATTGTGTAAATATTTTTGTGCTGGAATTATTAAACTGTCTTTACAAACGAGTATGTACACAGAGCTCCAGATAAGCTGCGTATTTGCTTAAATACCCAATTAAAATTGCCAAAAACCCAATTGTAATCAGAATTAGCAAGTATCAAAATGCAATAACAATTTTGTGGTACCTTTATCATGCTGCAGAAAACAATAAACAGAACACAAATATACAAGAAAACTATTCAATAATTGCTGTCTGTTGATGTGTAAACAGTAGTGTGATTTTATTTTACCCAATTAAAATTTTGAAATACTCAATTGCTTCAGAAACGATGGAGTGAAAATACTCAATTACTAATTCCTTATCTGGAGCCCTGTGTCCATACTACTAATTTTGATTTGATTGAAAGCAAACACGTTGGAATCCTCTGCTCTTCTTCGGTATTAACTCTTTGCATGCTGGGAAACTTGTGCGCTATAAATAGTTCAAAACTAGCGGACAAAAATTCATCATATTTTCTTGTATTTCTCCCCGTAAATATCATGAATATGTCTTGGAATTTCCCGAGGAATCAATTCTAATGAAATTTCAAGACTTATTTACAGACAGAAGTAAAACATATACTCCTAATTCGTTTGGCGGATATTTCCGCCGCCAGCATGCAAAGAGTTAAAGTCAAATGCTCTATGCACTAGACTATTAAGCAATCTCTTCACTGTTTGCAAACTGAGAAGTCTGTTGTTTCAAAACATTACTGTCTATTTTGCGAAAGCTGCCCAAATTTTACAGCCATATAAACAATGCAAAAACAATATCTTTATTTTTGATAATATTAAATTTTATCAAAATTTAAGAATGAGCCTTCTTTTTATTTCGTGAAATTTTGTCAAAAATTGATTTTATCCCGGAAAATTGATTTGTCTATGGGAATTTAACATGGTGGAAAATGAGATAGAGGAGCTGTGGGAGGAGTCAAAAAAACAAACAAAAATGGAAATTTTGAAAATCGGTCTAGTATTTCTGAAAATCTAAATATTTCCCCCATGTTAATTGCTTTTTGTTCGCAATAAAATCAATATTTGACCATATTTCACAAAATAAAAACAAGGCTCATTCTTAATTTTTCTTTAATTTAATATTATCGAAAAAAAATGTTTTTGCTTTGTTTATATAGCCGTAAAATTTGGGCAGGTTTCGTGAAACAGACAGTAGTTAACATTTCAAAAACTAGTACCATTTCATTGAGGATCCTCATCTGCCTTTCCGCCCATGGAATCAGCGCCCGCACGGCAAACTCATGTATAAATATGCGCAGCCTATCCTGATCACTCGTCGTCAGACAGAGGCCGTGTCCGCTCGATTTCCCCTTATCAAACTGGAATGACGCCGACGACGTTGACTTGGACATCGCCGACTGGTCACTAAGCAGAGAACTGGAGGAGCCTTTAAAGTCGACGGGGAATTGGTCTATCGTTGGGCTGTCCAGTGGACTTTGGTCAGATGTCGCCAATGGGTGGTCGATGACATCTCCAGAGCTGATGCCGTTTTCTGAAAATAATTAAAGAAAAAAGTGGCTTTGGAATGTCTAGAAAGATGCACTGATTAAGAACTCCGGCATTTGAACTGTTGAAGGCAAAAAAACAAAAGAAAAACGGGACCAAATTTCTTGTGAATTTAGAGAAACTTTACAAATGCTAATTGTAATGATTACTGGTTACATAATGTAAAGTTTTGTTTATAACCTCGAACCTGCGTAGATACCATTCTTTTCACCATATCTGGCTGTGACTGGAGAAATGGGGCTTATGGGTTTTAAAACCAGTGTAGATCCAGATCAGACTGTGCGTCCTCTACAGGAGATGATATTTGATGAGGATCTACACTGATAATAAATCCCATAAGCCCTATTTTTCCAGTCACAGCCACTTATGTATGTATTTCTCGACAATTTCACCTTCTACGATCAAAAACTGGGGATCCGATAGCATTTCCACAAGCATCCCTTACTGTGACCTCACAGGTTGAAGTAATGGACCGAGGTCTATAAATACATTAAATATGCCTAAAAAGAAATAAGCTAAAAGAAGTGTGTTACTCCCTCTATAACACTGTATACTTTATAGACCTCGGTCCGTTACTTCAACCTGTGTGTGACCTATAAGCCGGGTTCCAGAGAGTTAACCCCTACATCGCTATCTTAATTTTTTGTTGTGTGCTGTTTATTTTCTATTTTCCATTTTTATCATCAAAAACATGCTTTGACAACACTTTAGAATAATTTACAACATGCTTTGTTGGAAATGATTCTGAAGTGCTGTCAAACCATGTTTTTATTGAGAAATAAAGCAAGATATAAAAGCAACAACGGACGACAATTGTTGTGTGTAGCGGTCTAAGGGTTAATAGGTTCCATTTTATTAATTGATTTGATTTATTGGTGTTTAACGGCCTATCAACAGCTAAGGTCATTTCAAGTCGGACCAACTGGTTCGTTCCCACATGTAACCTGCTGCATTGGGAAGAAAATCACAAAATCAGAACGGAATATTTACATCGAAATAAATATATATTCAGCCCTGAAATTAGAAAAACATAACTTGGTGCCAGGTCCATACCACACCAAAGTCACTTGGCCCCTTCCTCTAAAAGTAATAGGATTAGGAATAATCGTATTACTCATACAATGGTATAACCAGATTAAAGGCTCACATACAAGAATGCTAAAGACGTACTTGGGGGCCAAACTAGGTCTCCATTCTGGATACTGTTAAGGATGACAACAGATCGTTAAATTGCCCATCGCATGTTCCCACCTGCCACCCACTTCCATTTCATTAAACTATCTCTATCCAATGCTTCTATGACCTCCAAACGGGGTTACAGCCACATTTGAAGGATTTCCATTTCATCAAACAATCTCTACCCGCTCACCTACCATGACCTCCGAGCTGGCCACTTCCATTTCATTAAACTATCTCTATCCAATGCTTCTATGACCTCCAAACGGGGTTCCAACCACATTTGAAGGATTTCCATTTCATCAAACAATCTCTACCCGTTCACATACCATGACCTCCGAGCTGGGCTCCAGTGGGATATGGTGGATACCCGGTCCCCTGGGAGCGCCCTCTACCCACTCACCTTCCGTGACCTCCGAGCTGGGCTCCAGTGGGATATGGTGGATACCGGTCCCCTGGGAGCGCCCTCTACCCACTCACCTTCCGTGACCTCCAAGCTGGGCTCCAGTGGGATATGGTGGATGCCGGTCTCCTAGGGAGCGACCTTTACCCACTCACCTTCCGTGACTTCCGAGCTGGGCTCCAGTGGGATATGGTGGTTCCCGGACTCCTTGGGAGCGCCCTCTACCCACTCACCTTCCGTGACTTCCGAGCTGGGTTCCAGTGGGATATAGTGGTTCCCGGACTCCTTGGGAGCAACCTCTACCCACTCACCTTCCATGACTTCCGAGCTGGGCTCCAGTGGGATATGGTGGTTCCCGGACTCCTTGGGAGCGACCTCTACCCACCGAGCTGGGCTCCAGTGGGATATGGTGGTTCCCATACTCCTAATGAAAACCCTCTACCAACTCACCTTACGTGACCTCCGAGCTGGGTTCCAGTGGGATACGGTGGATCCCGCCCGGTCTCCTCGAGAGTGCCCTCTACCCACTCACCTTCTGTGACTTCACTCACCTTCGTGACTTCCGAGCTGGGCTCCAGTGGGATATGGTGGATCCCGGTCTCCTCGGGAGCGCCCCCTACCCACTCACCTTCCGTGACCTCCGAGCTGGGCTCCAGTCACGAATGGGATATGGTGGATCTCGGTCTCCTCGGGAGCGCCCTCTACCCACTCACCTTCCGTGACCTCCGAGCTCGGTTCCAGTGGCATATGGTGGTTCCCGGTCTCCTCGGAAGCGCCCTCGACCAGTGTACTGGGGAAGGCATCATCCACACCACTGCTACCAGAGCCATCATAGTCCACTCCCTCCTGAGGAGAAATGGGCCAGTATGTATAAGTTAATGTTCACTTAGTGGATTTTCAACGAATTAAATGTGAGGTAGCACTAGGGACCGCAGCATTTAGGTCCTCAAAACTCCAATATATGAAAATGGGACATTGCATTCTACACTTGGCTGAACTATAAGTATGTTATTGTTCACTTATTGGATTTTTAAGGAATTAAATGCGAGGGAGCACTAGCGATTGCAATGTCCCATCTGAGTATTGATTTTCCATTTCCTGTTGAACTGTTAATCATTAACTCTTTGCATGCTGGGAAACTTGTGGGCTATAAATAGTTCAAAACTAGCGGACAAAAATTCATCATATTTTCTTTTATTTCTCCTTGTAAATATCATGAATATGTCTTGGAATTTCATTAGAATTGAGTCCTGAGGACTCGATTCTAATGAAATTCCAAGACATATTTACAGAGAGAAATAAAACATATAGTCCTAATTTGTTTGGCGGATATTTTCGCCGCTAGCATGCAAAGAGTTAAATCTGGTAATATGTAGCTTATTGGGGTTAAACGTTGCAATATGTGAAATAAGTGGAGAGCAATGCTGCCCAGCGATTGGCTTAGAAAGTAGGGCGAACTATAAGAGATCTACATTTGCAAATATTTCTATGAACCCATACATGTACATGTATATGCATCTTTGAGCAACATGAAAAATAAAAAGTCAAAGGGTTTAAGGTCCGAGCAACAGCTAACGTCATATAGAGATGGGACCACAGTTAAAAGTCTCATCTGACAGACCAGTGGGATGGAAATACTATGAAAGTATTTTTTGATGCCTGAGGCAAGGTTTGATCCCACAACCTCCGGATTGGAAGTCAGGAGCTATAACCCCTAGGCCACAACCCATCCCTAACAAGAAAAAGTCACTAGCCATTCAGTGCTGGAAACATAAAATCTACATCCAGTACACTATGGACTATATGCACCAGTATGAACTGGTTAATCCGATCGATCTACACTGATAAAAAATGAATGAAGGTCGACAGTGTCAGGTCATGGCCGACTGGAGAATGCAGTACGAGTCGATGCTTATTTATTAAGCCATTATAGGCTGATACTATTACAGAACAATGAAACTTTCGAGAATTTGTTTAACCATTTTCTTTATTTTTCTTGAAAGTGTATGTTGTTACCACTCATCTGAACCGTCTCAACTCATTAGAATTTTTTCTGGAGAAATAAACACAATACATGTAATCAAATTTTTTTTCAAGAAAAAAGTATTGTATCCATAGAAGACAACAACAAAAATCATGCCAACGATACAAAATCTGGGCCTCAATCTGACAAAAACGAGCTGAATGCATTTTCAACCAGTGAAGATGCAACTGTCAGAGTTGACATTAACCACTATTTAATCATCATAATATCTATCACCCATCCAACAAACAAGGTGGTCATCATGAATACATGGGCAAACCTACAAAGGTTTGAATAAAGTAACCATGGTTTTGCTAAAATAACTAGAAATGTGGCCTGTCGGCACACGAATGCCCCCACTGGCAGCCAAAGAAAACGAAGCATATTTGATTATAAGCCATTTACCCGAGCGTTAAGGTTTTGAACACACCTTGACCCTGGGCTTAGTGGGGGCGGGACGAATGTGGATTTGTCACAGGGCGGTAGAGGACCATTGTAGCAATGCGTGTGTGAAATGTGAAGCAGATCCGAGCAAGGAAACACAAATTATAAGCCATTTAAATGAATGTTAAGGTCTCAAACGCACCAAGTCTGTGACCTTGACCCTGTGGTTAGCGGGGGCAGGACGAATGTGGATTTGTCACAGGGCGGTAGAGGACCATTGGAGCAATGCGTGTGTGAAAGTTAGTGTAGGATTGAGAAACGCGCACGTAGATTTGTCCCAAAGTGCTAAGTAAACATTTAAAGCAGAAAAGGTGAAGGTCAAAGGTCAAGGTCGAAGTACTGGGTGGTGGAATGTGTAGGGCATGTTCATATGTATCATGTGTATAAATATTTAAGCGATTGGCAAAAGTATTGAGAAGTTAGTGTAGGATTGAGAAACGTGCACGTAGATTTGTCCCAAAGTGGCAAGCAAACATTTAAAGTGGAAAAGGTCAAGGCCAAAGGTCGAAGTACTGGGTGGTGGAGTGTGTAGGGCATGTTCATATGTATCATGTGTATAAATATTTAAGCGATTGGCAAAAGTATTGAGAAGTTAGTGTAGGATTAGAAACGTGCCACGTAGATTTGTCCCCAAAGTGCCAAGCAAACATTTAAAGTGGAAAAGGTCAAGGCCAAAGGTCAAGGTCGAAGTACTGGGTGGTGTGTGTGTAGCATGTTCATATGTATCATGGTGTATAAATATTTAAGCGATTGGCAAAAGTATTGAGAAGTTAGTGTAGGATTGAGAAACGTGCACGTAGATTTGTCCCAAAGTGCCAAGCAAACATTTAAAGTGGAAAAGGTCAAGGCCAAAGGTCAAGGTCGAAGTACTGGGTGGTGGAGTGTGTAGGGCATGTTCATATGTATCATGTGTATAAATATTTAAGCGATTGGCAAAAGTATTGAGAAGTTAGTGTAGGATTTAGAAACGTGCACGTAGATTTGTCCCAAAGTGCCAAGCAAACATTTAAAGAGGAAAAGGTCAAGGCCAAAGGTGAAGGTCGAAGTACTGGGTGGTGGAGTGTGTAGGGCATATTCATATGTATCACGTGTATAAATATTGACATAATATGTGAAGCCATGTAGAAGTTACTAAAGAATATGGTAATATCGGGACGTACAGACGGACGGACAGGACGGACATACGGACGGACGCTGGTAACACTATATGCCCCCGTACCTTTCGGTAGCGGGGGCATAAAAATAGCTTGACCATGTCAGAAATGTAATAAGCTTTGTTTTGTCAGATTATGGCCCACTGAAGGTATAAAAGTGAAAGGGTTTAACGTCCCAGCAACAACTAAGGTCATATAGAGATGGGACCACAGTTTAAAGTCTCGTCCGACAGACCAGTGGATGGAAATACTATTAAAGTATTGTTTGATGCCCTAGGCGAGGTTTGAACCCACAACATCCGGATTGGAAGTCAGGTGTTCTAACCCCTAGGCCACAACACATCCAACTGAAGATGGAGAGGTCAAGCAAAAGTTCACAATAATGAGCTGATAGGGAAGGTTATACACAATCATGCATTACACATTAATGGCTTGCTTCCCAAATCACACGCTAGAAGATGTGACAATATAGAATACTTGGTCGATTAGAGTTTGGACAAGGCAGATGATTCTCATGGGCTGGCAATACATTTTGGCAAAATATACTGTATACACCCTTAAACTCGTTTCCATTTGCTCTATTTATGAAACTCGTCAGCAATTAGAGGCCAGAGGCTTGGTACATAAATTGTGTGTGACTTGTTTCATAAATCTCATATCAAATGGAAACTCGTTTGAGATGCTCTATGTATGCTTCACTGGAATATATTTTGTATCATATAAGCACCTCACACTCAATAAATTAAAAACAGTGTGATTATAATGCTGCCCTCCCAAGTCAAACTGCAGTATCTGTTAAACTGCAGTACCTGCACTATGATGCTATGCTGACCCTGTGCAATCATCCCCACCTGGGGATGATTACACAGGGTCAGCATAGCATCATAGTGGGGATGATTGCACAGGGTCAGCATAGCATCATAGTGCAGATACTGCAGTTTAACAGATACTGCAGTTTGACTTGGGAGGGCAGAATGCCTATCTGCTGTTTAGTTTTATATGGAACAGCAATAATTAATCCACAAAAACAGACATTTGACAACACTTTAGATCCTGATGAACAGGGGCCCGTTCCACTAAACTTCGTACAACTAAAATATTCGTAAGTGCCAAATTATGATAGTCTGTAAATTTCACATTAACAATGTTTTCATGTAAACAATTATTGGATTTACATTTATCGAGCATAGGCTGCATATGCTCAATAAATGTAAATCCATCAATTGAAATTTCCAGACAATCCTAAATTTGCACTTTCGAACATTTTAGTCATACAAAGTTTAGTGCAACGGGTCATACAAAAATATCAAGTTAGGATCTGTGATGTTCGTCTGAATTTTATTTAAAATATCCATTTACTGGTTCACGCAATAGCCCCTACATGGCAACGTACACATGTAGCATTGAGAAGCCAATAATAAACGTTCATAAATGAATTGGCTAAATTAAATGCAAAAGCGCAATGCTGAACGGATACTAATGGCGAGAAGGGTGAAACTGACTCGAGCGTCCCACTCTGCTAAAGCAGGCGGGCTAAAAAACAACAGAGAAGCAACAACATGAACACGACTAATGCAATAGGTAAAGGTACATGCCCACTCAGCAGGCACAAAATATTCTTTATAGGAATTAAATAAGTGTATAATTCACAGGTGGAAGACTTGGACCTATGACACCAAAAATATGCCCATTAAAAAAATCCCATTACCCCACCCACTTGGTCTCATACAGTACCGTCTTTCACCTGTGGTATAATTGTGTCACTATTCCACCAGTTCTAAAAATTATGGGTGCCCGCTGTACAGATATAATCATTTAGTAATATTTATTTTACTGATAGTGACTCGTGGTGGTATCGGGCTATTTTCATAGGCAAATGAGGCATAATATGTTAAGGAAACACGGTTATCACCCCTGATATCAGTGTGGAAATTTATGTCCGTTATAAAATGTATAATAATGCCAATCAATACATGGGGTAATGGTGAATGAATGTTTATTTTGCCAGAAAATGTCTCGGATGATGTATCTGATTTAAAGAACATTTTGTGCTACTGAGTGGGCATGTACCTTTAATACACGCCGATATGGGTCTATAATGGTGGCAAAGGCTTCTGTCATAGATCCATATAAAATACCACAATTACAGTATACAATGTACTCTTGTTTTGTACATAAAATCATGTTTTGGTAATTCAGCCAGTCACTGGAGGGTAGTCAAAATGGGGCTTATGAGATTTGTGACAGGTGTAGCTCTTGTCGTCTTGATCAAATAGCACACTCCCGTAGCCTGATAACGATCTACGAGGGCCATCCAATCATAGTGAAAACCACTCAGTATTGTTTGTTTGAAATGAACAATCCTGGCCATGTGTCCAGGCTATTCTGAGATTAGGCTAATCACATAATTCAGGTTGTAACGTCCCTTTTTTACGGCGGACGGCCCATATGCAACCAGCGTTTCTTGTTCTCTGCTCAGCCTGGAGGACATTAATGCCGTATTTGTCAACATCAATCTAAAATATTTGAAGGTCCCTTTTGTCAGCCAGCACCCCATATAGTAAGTAAACCGAGAGAAGAAAGGATCAGTTAGCACACTCCTCCAGACTGACATAACAATAAATACTGTGGAAACTTGTTAAACCGGACACCCTGTGACGTCCCCATATTGTCTGATTTTCAGTAATTCAGGTGTACCAAGAAATGTTTTGTTTTTTGGTCATGCACATACAAAACTTAACCCATTACAGACGGGATACGCTTTTAGTAGTATGAACCTTTTGAGAGAAAAATATCCCAATTTTCTTCATATCCTTTCGAAAGTATATGTTGTTACCACTCATTTGAACCGTCTCAACGAGACGGTTCAAATGAGTGGTAACAACATATACCTTCATGTACATATCGATGAATGAACAAAATAATGAGATTTTTTCAACAAAAATTATCATATCCTCAGACTGAAATGGGTTAATTAAGTGAATCCAATCAAATACAAATTCTGAAGATACACATTTTTACTGAGGTAACCCATTGCAGACGGGATACAATTATAGTAGTATGAACCGTATCAGAGAAAAAATCCCCATTTTCTTTATTTCCTTTCAAAAGAATATTGTGTTACTACTCATTTCAACAAGACGGTTCAAACAAGTGGTAACAACATATACCTTTATCGAGAATTGAGTGAATAGGGTTTAACGTCCGCTTTTCTGACATAGAGGTACAAGCCTCAGGGAGTCTACACGCAGACGGGTCAACGGGGTCGAGTCCCGTATCCACCTGTCCGAGGGGGGTAAATCCCAACTTCAGAACTCAATATTTACAATAAAAATATATATTCAGTCCTGAAATTAGAACAACCTGATCTGGTGCCAGGCCCTCGCCACACCAGCATCATTTATCCCATCCCCTAAAAGTAATAGGATTAGCGCTAATCTTACTTTTATATATGGGGCATAGCCTGACTCAACTCTCACATACAAGAAGGCCAAAAATGTACATGAGGGCCAAATCCGGTATAGTGGGTTCTGGAAAGTATGAACCCAATCGTTAAGCCAGTTTAGTCGCCTTTTACGACAAGCAATGGCTACTGCAGCACTATTCTCAGGATCAGTTGATCCCGCCCCGATGCCTGCACGGGGCTACCCTTTATCGAGAAACAAAATAATTAGATTTTCAACAAAAATTATTGTATCCTTAGGCGGAAATGGGATAAAATAAGCTGGTTATTTCTAAATGAAAGTACATGTTGTGCCCACCATTTGAATCCCTACCAAAGATGTTGTCACAACATATTATATTTTCAATGAGAAATATACTTAAGGCCAAAAGAAACTTTACAGTACAGTCGAACTTGTGCTAACGACCACTTGTAATAAACGACCACCTGCTGTAAGCGACCGGTTTGAATCCCGCCCGATGAATTTCCCATAATAACGTAATTGCAATGAACGACCACCTGCTGTCTGCGACCAGCGACCATATAAATACGGCCCATTCCGTCAAAATACGACGCGTTTAACGACCGCCGGCGACTGTCAGCGCCCATGAAAACACGGCTATAATCCATAAAACATGTATTTAGCGTTCTATAAATAGACTGGTGTTTCAGCATTATCTGGGTCAGGGTATGGGATCACGTGGTCTATTGTTTACACTGCAGCCCAAGGCAATCTCACTTAAATCGTAAATTTCATTCATCAATATGACTTGCAGCGTAAACAATAGATCACGTGACCCCACATCCTGAGATTATGCACGTATCAACCGCATGAATAGGCAGGACACGTGACCATAGGCATTATTTACTATCAATTAATCCGTTTAAGCGTCTGTTGATCGCGAGTAGTATACATTGTAATAAGCGTCTGTCTATCGCGAGCACTATACAACGTAATAAGCATGATTTTATAAATAACTCGTATGTTTAATACATTAATACATACAAGTTTGTATGTCATAGGCATTATTAATAATTACTTTAACTTCTGTTCAAATGACATGATTTTATATGGGTCCATTGCTAATGGAATTCCCGCAATAGTTGGTAACCGAAATGCGAATGATACCAGTAACCCGTGCAGTACCAGTACCCGTGCATGTCCCAAAATTTTATAACGCGGTCGGATTCGATCGCGGTTTGAAATCTTGGACCCCGACGACCGCGTTATAATGGAGCTGCAGTGTATTCAAACTTATGTTTTCCATTGTACATGTTATTACTTTAATAAACATACATATATGTGTATACATGTTATTACTTGACTGTGTTGTCACTGTGTTGTTTGTTATATATCATCCGTGTACCCACTCCACATGGCTGTCCCTATTAAGAGACCACCTCTGTTAAGAGACCACTGTTGGCAGTTCCCTTGAGTGGTCTCTTAACACAAGTTTGACTGTATATGTAAATGGTTCTATATTTCATGAACAAGTATCTTTAAAAACCTGATGTAAAATGTTTCTTAATGCTGAATCTAATCTGCAACTACTGCACCAAAACATTAGATGCATGTGTTTAAAGAGATTGTGTAAACAATGAAAAGACAGCAACACCCTCCATTTCAAAAACTGCAATAAAGAGAACACACTTTCCTAGTCAATATTGATATCCCGAGCATAAAACGGATCGCCTACAGTGATCACAATGCTGTATTGTCTAAACAGACACATAATGCACGGGCCAACTGATATTGAATGAGAGATATTAGCACGGGATAATGCTGATTCCAACATGATAATGTCAGACGCCATTCAGCTTGTGGAACAACCCAATTTCTAAGTGGTAGTAACCACAGGTTGAAGTAACGGACCGAGGTATATAAATACATTAAATATGCCTAAAAGCATCAATAAATGAAAAAAAAGAAACTAAAAAAAATTATTTGCTCCCTCCATATAGACTTATAAGTCTACATGTATATGGAAGCAGTAAAAAAAAAAGTTTTAGCTTATTTTTTTTCATTTATTGATGCTTTTAGGCATATTTAATGTATTTATAGACCTCGGTCCGTTACTTCAACCTGTGGGTGGGCACGCTATGTACTGAATACGGTCAATTCATCATTGTGATCACTGTAGGCGATCCATTTTATCTAACTAGGAAAGTTTCCAACTTGTGTTCTCTTTTACTGCAGTTTTTTAAATGAAGGGTGGTGTTGTCTTTTCATTGTTTACACAATCTCTTTAAACACATGCATCTAATGTTTGCAGCAGTTGCAGATTAGATTCAGCATTAAAAAACATTTTACATCAGGTTTTGAAACATACTTGTTCACACAATATTGAACCATTTATATACTGTTAAGTTTCTTTTGGCCTTAAGTATAGAAAAAAGAAAATAAATGTTTAAAAAAACAACAGAGAATGTAGTGTAGTATAAACCCTGATCAGACTATAATGATGTGTATATAGATCATGATATTTCACTGGATACAAAAGAACTTGGCTCAGAATTCTAGTGGAACATTTTATATGTCGCTGTGACTGGAGAAATGGGGCTTATGGAATATGCAGAGCTCCAGATAAAGTGCGAATTGGCATATTTTATGCACTTATTTTAGCTGAATATGTATTGATTATCAACAGTGGGAGTACAAAATACTCACAGCAATGTAAAAATACGCATTGATTTTCAAATTGAGTAGTGTAAATACTGTAATGAAGTTGAAAATTTAGTTGAGTTGCAAAAAGCAAAAACATTGTAAATTTTCAACTGTGTATGTATAAATAAAAACTGGCATCGTTAAACGAAGCTAATCCCCTCGCTGGCATTCTTGATAATAAAAAAAAAATTAAGTCCTCAGTGACCTTGACCGGACGTGGATTGTATGCAAAACAAAGCACATCCCTAGACACACATTGTGCTCAAATAGTATCACAATCAGTGAAGCGGTTCATGAGTTATTAAAAACTGAAAGGTGTTACTAACATTATTTGCTTTATGTTTTGATCATTTGTTCCCTATTTAAACATGAAGAAAATCAATAATCCTTTTGTAAAAATATATTATGCATTGAATTTGAAATCAGGGGATACAACACACTTTAGACACAAAGCTTATCTGGATCTCTGTATATCTGACCAGTCATGCTCCTGGGGCCCGTTTCACTAAACTTCTTACGACTAAAATGTTCGTAAGCGCAAATTTAGAATCGTCTGCAAATTTCAATTGATGGATTTACATGTATTGAGCATAGGCTGCATGTAAATCCAACAAATATTTACAAGAAAACATTGTTAATGTGAAATTTACAGACTATCATAATTTTGCACTTACGAACATTTTAGTCGTAGGAAGTTTAGTGAAAGGCCCCCAGAATTGCTAGTGCATTCCTGTAGCATGGTGTGGATTTATACTGCGATCAAGTGTTTCACTAACTTAATGGTGAACAATGCAGTACCTGATAAGACTGTGCGGATGCGCAGGCTGATCTGGGACTACACTGGTTGCACACACAAGTATATAAAAAACTCAATTTCTCCAGGCACACACACGAGCATATACTGCTTTCTACACAGATACATCACCATGACAACATTTCGTATTTATAACGACAAACATATATACCCTGATTAACCCTTTCACCCCAACGTAACTGTAATGGATTTTGATATGTTAATTTTGCAACCAATCTGATCATCACAAAATTATTTTCAGACTAGTCCATTTATGAAAAGGGGACGTTTTTTGTTCTCAAAAACATAAAAAATTACTTGCAAAAAGTGCAGATCCTGATGAGAGGACTCGTCACGAGCCGGCTCATCTGGATCTACACTATTTGCCAATACCACTATACAGGCCTGTGTTGTTGAAAGGGTTAATCAACACATAGAACATGGTGGTAATGCAATCTTAAATTGTTCGCAGGTTCTAGCTCCATAAATGTTTAAACTGAAAAGAAAGAATTGACAAAAGCGTACGCAAACCTAATACAAGTCTGAAAGGAATATATAAAACAAATGAAAGCCAGATATGTTCCACCAGGACTTACCCATGCTATAAAATATTTGGCCTTTTGTGATTTTTTCTGTAAAAAAATATAGGTAATCTGTATATTTCTCTCCTGTACAATTGCCCTGGGTAGCCAATTTCTGACAAGCGCAATTGTATTAACCCTTTCACCCTTAAGTAACTGAAATGCATTTTCATATGTTATTTTCCGACCAATCGAATCATCATACAAGAGCTATGCGGAGCAAGATGTCCCGCCTGGCGCAGTTTGATAGTATATAAAGAGCTTGTAATAACCTTGGGGTTAGTGAGCACCATGGACTTTCTGTAGAATTATGTGAGATGTTGTTAAAAATACACCTACGAAATATTAAAGCATTCCATCGAGGGAAAGAGAAGTTATAATGAAGTGTAAAGTTTTTGAAACAAAATATTTTCTAAGTCCTTGACCTTGGGGTTAGCGGGCACCAGACGCTTTCTGTAGAATGATGTAGGCTGATGTTACAAATGCACCTATGAAATATTAAAGCATTCCATTAATGGAAACACAAGTTATTGCAGATTAACCCCAATGTTAATTTTTGTGACGGACAGACGGACGAACAGACAACTTTTGCATCCCTATATCCCCATTTTCGCTACGCAAGGGGATAATAAACTGAAACCAAAACACTTATTTTCCAACAACACAGCTAAACACAAACAAGAATGCCGCTAACGAAATGTATCTCCTGGCACCTATGCTAAATTTATATACTAGACATTTTTAAAGTCTGTGACCTTGGGGTTACCGGACACCATGAACTTTCTGCAGATGATGCGGAATGTTCATACAAATGCATGTATGAAATATTAAAACATTCCATTGAGGGAAACAGAAGTGACAATAAATTAACCCAAGCGTAAAGTTTTCAAAACTGAGCATTTTCTAAGCCCGTGATCTTGACCTTGGGGTTAGCGGGCACCATGGGCTTTCTGTAGAATCATGCCATAACATTTCCCCCGACGTTACATTTTCTAATTTTTGAAGACGGACAGACAGACGCTGACTATGACACCGGGGTTATGCCATAAGCACTTCTTCCTTCAGAAGGCATGCTAAAAAATATATTTGTGTTTTGTTTAAAATGAGTTGTCAGAAGATAACAATTCAGAGGACAATGAATATGTAACATGAAACATGGACGACTACAGTGATGTAAATATTGGACATAGTTAATGTGTCTAGAGATACAAATGTATGCAAATCTTTTACTGCAAAGGAAATATATTTTGGTGGCAATAAATAGAAATTTTCTTAGTGCCATAAGCTAGTTAGTGCATAACCTGTAGCCTATTTCATCAAAATGGCAAAGTATACTTTTCTAGCAAAGTATACTTTGAGGGAGTAATCATTTATTTTTCCTGAAATGCATTATTTCAAATAGAACTAACAAATGCATCTATTTCATGATTAAAAGTATGCAGAATTATTATACTGAATTTATTACATTATCACAGCCAAATTGGCTGTGATAATGTAATAAATTCAGTATAATAACGAGAAACGAGGCAAAGCCACGAAGGCCAGGTTTTTTCCAAGCATGGACACTTGGATAACATAATTATACCCACTTTTTGTAGACTAGATGGCCGTAGCCTGCATGTCGCGCCTTGGGCGAGGCATGGACACTAAAAAAATAGATATAGTAGATGGAAAAACTTTAACGAAAAAACTTCAACCGGACACACGGACATACGGACGGACAGGCCAACGTCCGGGGGTTTGAGAGCTTAGGGGCGTGGTTAGGAACAAAAGAATCCTTTGTAATATTCAGTAACCTCATAAACTCTATTGTTGTTTAGGGGCTTTTTCATTGTTCTTCAAACAATGGAAATACCCCATAAACCCAAAATGTTGGAACGGACGGACGTATGCGAAAATGCCGACGATATCGCGCTTTCCGAAAGCGGGTGCGACAATGATGATAAACACCCATGTGAAGTATGAAGGTAATGAGTGAAGCAGTTGCAGAGATATAGTACATGAAAAAACTTTAACAAATAAATTCAAAGTAATTTGACTTTGACATTGCGCACAGGGGCCGCACGGTTGGGGGTTAGAATGAAAATATGGATGATGATAAACACCCATGTGAAGTTTCAAGGTAATGGGCGAAGCAGTTGCAGAGATATAGTATAACAAAAAAGTTTTAACCAAAAAATTTAACCAGACGTACGTTAAAAAGTTAACGTTGAAAATGGCTAAGTAAATTACGTAGAAATAATAGGTGAAGGTAAAACAAGAAACGAGGCAAAGCCACAAAGGCCAGGTTTTTTCCAAGCATGGACACTTGGATAACATAATTATACCCACTTTTTGTAGACTAGATGGCCGTGGCCTGCATGTCGCGCCTTGGGGCGAGGCATGGACACTAAAAAAATAGATATAGTAGATGGAAAAACTTTAACGAAAAAACTTTAACCGGACACACGGACGTACGGACGGACGTATGCCAAAATGCCGACGATATCGCGCTTTCCGCAAGCGGGTGCAACAATGATGATAAACACCCATGTGAAGTATCAAGGTAATGGGTGAAGCAGTTGCAGAGATATAGTACACAAAAAAACTTTTAACAAATAAATTCAAAGTAACTTGACCTTGACATTGCGCACAGGGGCCGCATGGTTCGGGGTTAGAATGAAAATATGGACGATGATAAACACCCATGTGAAGTTTCAAGGTAATGGGCGAAGCAGTTGCAGAGATATAGTATAACAAAAAAGTTTTAACCAAAATATTTAACCAGACGTACGTTAAAAAGTTAACGTTGAAAATGGCTAAGTCAATTATGTAGAAATAATAGGTGAAGGTAAAAAAATGGTCACATGTTGGATAGTTGTATGTGGTAGGCACCCCTTGGTTATGAAGCTGTGAAAGTTTGGTGGTCCTAGGTGGTACAGTACCAAAGAAATGGACTTAAACACGAAAACTTAACATTGTAAACGCGAAAACTTAACGTTGAAAATGGCTAAGTCGACTGCGCGGAAAAAATGGGTCAAGTTAAAAAAAAAGTAACATGTTGGAAAGTGATATGTGGTGGGCACCCCTTGATTATGAAGCTGTGAAAGTTTGGTGGTCCTAGGTGGTACAGTACCAAAGAAATGGACTTACACACGAAAACTTAACATTGAAAACGCGAAAACTTAACATTAAAAATGGCTAAGTTGACTGCGCGGAAAAAATGGGTCAAGTTAAAAAAAAAAGTAACATGTTGGATAGTGATATGTGGTGGGCACCCCTTGATTATGAAGCTGTGAAAGTTTGGTGGTCCTAGGTGGTACAGTAACAAAGAAATGGACTCAAACACAAAAACTTAACATTGATTGTGGACGCCGCCCGCCCGCCTTTCGCCAATCCAATAGCCTGGACTTTTTTTCAAAAAACCGGCTAAAAATGGTAACATGTTGGATAGTTGTATGTGGTAGGCACCCCTTGGTTATGAAGCTGTGAAAGTTTGGTGGTCCTAGGTGCTACAGTACCAAAGAAATGGACTTAAACACGAAAACTTAACATTGTAAACGCGAAAACTTAACATTGAAAATGGCTAAGTTGACTGCGCGGAAAAAATGGGTCAAGTTAAAAACAAGAAACGAGGCAAAGCCACGAAGGCCAGGTTTTTTCCAAGCATGGACACTTGGATAACATAATTATACCCACTTTTTGTAGACTAGATGGCCGTGGCCTGCATGTCGCGCCTTGGGGCGAGGCATGGACACTAAAAAAATAGATATAGTAGATGGAAAAACTTTAACGAAAAACATTTAACCGGACACACGGACGTACGGATGGACGGACGGACGTATGCCAAAATGCCGACGATATCGCGCTTTCCGCAAGCGGGTGCGACAATGATGATAAACACCCATGTGAAGTATCAAGGTAATGGGTGAAGCAGTTGCAGAGATATAGTACACGAAAAAACTTTAACAAATAAATTCAAAGTAACTGGACCTTGACATTGCGCACAGGGGCCGCACGGTTGGGGGTTAGAATGAAAATATGGACGATGATAAACACCCATGTGAAGTTTCAAGGTAATGGGCGAAGCAGTTGCAGAGATATAGTATAACGAAAAAGTTTTAACCAAAAAATTTAACCAAACGTACGTTAAAAAGTTAACGTTGAAAATGGCTAAGTCAATTACGTAGAAATAATAGGTGAAGGTAAAGAAATAGTCACATTGGATAGTTGTATGTGGTATGCACCCCTTGGTTATGAAGCTGTGAAAGTTTGGTGGTCCTAGGTGGTACAGTACCAAAGAAATGGACTTAAACACAAAAACTTAACATTGTAAACGCGAAAAGTTAACATTGAAAATGGCTAAGTCGACTGCGCGGAAAAAATGGGTGAAGTTAAAAAAAAAGTAACATGTTGGATAGTGATATGTGGTGGGCAACCCTTGATTATGAAGCTGTGAAAGTTTGGTGGTCCTAGGTGGTACAGTACCAAAGAAATGGACTTAAACACGAAAACTTAACATTGAAAACGAAATGGCTAAGTCGACTGCGCAGAAAAAATGGGTCAAGTTAAAAAAAAAGTAACATGTTGGATAGTGATATGTGGTGGGCACCCCTTGATTATGAAGCTATGAAAGTTTGGTGGTCCTAGGTGGTACAGTAACAAAGAAATGGACTCAAACACGAAAACTTAACATTGATTGTGGACGCCGCCCGCCGCCGCCCGCCCGGCTTTCGCCAATCCAATAGCCTGGATTTTTTTTCAAAAAACCTGGCTAAAAAAGTAACAAGTAACATGTTGGATAGTGATATGTGGTGGGCACCCCTTGATTATGAAGCTGTGAAAGTTTGGTGGTCCTAGGTGGTACAGTACCAAAGAAATGGACTTAAACACGAAAACTTAACATTGAAAACGCGAAAACTCAACATTGAAAATGGCTAAGTCGACTGCGCGGAAAAAATGGGTCAATTAAAAAAAAAAAATGTAACATGTTGGATAGTGATACGTGGTGGGCACCCCTTGATTATGAAGCTGTGAAAGTTTGGTGGTCCTAGGTGGTACAGTAACAAAGAAATGGACTCAAAAACTTAACATTGATTGTGGATGCCGCCCGCCGCCCGGCTTTCGCCAATCCAATAGCCTGGATTTTTTTTCAAAAAACCTGGCTAAAAATTAATAAATTTATCATAAAATTGAAAATTTCTCCCTCAAAGTATACTTTGCTACTAAAGTATACTTTGCAATTTTGATGAAATGGGCTACTGATGCTATTGAAATAGGCTATAGCCTAGGTGCTATATCCATCTCAGGTGACAACATATTTGAGACACTTACATAAATCATAAAGTCAATATGGGACACGCCTTGTGATTTTTTATTCGGAAATCTGCTTAATTTCATGAAATACGTTTTATACAAAATTTTCTGTAAATGGCGTCAAACGTTGACAAAACTTTCAGAGTACATACAGAATTATATTCCGCATGTAATCATAATATACTTCGAAACTTGTGTCAACTTTTGACTTTATGTATGAAAAATATTGTAAATTTTGAAAACGTATTTAATGAAATTATGCAGATGTCCGAAAGTACAAAATCACATGGCGTGTCTCATATATGTGCTATGACCTCACAAAACCAGGCTTATAACATTGTGTTTGTGATCAGCGCAGACCCAGATCTGTCATCTGCAAACCCACACTGTCACGTCAGAGTCAGCACTGTTTCCTTCATGCAGTCGGTGAAATACCCATCATGTTTTTACCCGTAGGTAACTGGAATGGACTTATATATGTTCAGGTATTCCGCTGGCGATCGCCACTTTCGCAATTGGCATTAAAAAATAAACAATTGGCGATAAAAAATAACAATTTTGAAAATTGTAATTTTTTATCGCCAATATTTTGAAGTGGCGATTTTTTTATTTTCCCCAGCGGAATCCCTGTATGTTAATTTCCGGACCAATCCAATCGTCACAGAATGATTTTCAGACTAGTCCATTTATGAAAAGGGGGTGTTTTTGTTCTGAAAACTGAAAATTCCTTGCAAAAAGTGCAGATCCTGATGAGACGGCTCGTCAAGAGCGTCAAGAGCCGGCTCATCTGGATCTACACTATTTGCCAATACCACTATACAGCCTGTGTTGTTGAAAGGGTTAACAAACAGTATATATATTCTTATCAGGCAACTCGAGTCTACAGCTAGACTGTTCACATGTCATTTCTCCAGCAAATCTATTGCCTGCTCCAACTTACCGTGCTCTCAGTTGGTTTGGTGAGGAATTGACTCCAGGGGTCCGGTAGGTTCGAGTCTGTGGCCAGAGTGTCTAGCGTGGTGAGAGATCGAGAGTTGATCTGCAGCAGGTGACTAGACTGATGGCCATAGGTGGACTTCATACTTTGGTATATTGCTTCAGCTCTGAAAGGGATAGAAATCAATTGGTCGGTTGACCATTCTGTTATTTCAGAGCAACATCTCAGGTCATTGAGGTTATCTTAGAGATAAAAGATGTGAACGATTTAACGTATCAGAATTCGTCAGTTTGACACCATGTTGCTAGAGTTTTAAACCGTTTAATGTCAAGTGATCCATTTAATGTCAAAAGATTCCACCAATTATAATGCCGTTCATGCCCCAGAAGTGTTTCTAAGGGATCAGAGCTCCAGATAAGTATTTTACTTTTAAAAATGTATTATTGCTTTTCTTCCTTTAAATATTAAATAGGGAACAAATGATAAAAAATAAAACAAATTAAAAAATTCACTTAATATTTGAGCTGCAAAAGCAAACATACATTGTTTGCTTTTTGCAGCTCACCTACGTAAATTTTGAACTATATTACAGTATTTTCACTACTCAATTTGAAAATCAATGTGTATTTTCACATTGAGTATTTTGTACTCCCACTTTTAGTCCATGCATATTCTGCTAAAATAAGTGTGTAAAATACGCCAATACGCACCTTATCTGCAGTTCAGAGGACGTTACTCATGATTTTACCTTTCAACAACTTCAGTAGCCTATTTCATCAACATTGCAAAGTATACTTTGGTAGCAAAGTATACTTTGAGGGAGAAATTTTCAATTTTATGATAAATTTATTAATTTTTATTATACATAATTTATTACATTATCACAGCCAATTTGGCTGTGATAATGTAATAAATTCAGTATAATAATTCTGCATACTTTTAATCATGAAATATATGCATTTGTTAGTTCTATATGAAATAATGCATTTCAGGAAAAATAAATGATTACTCCCTCAAAGTATACTTTGCTAGTAAAGTATACTTTGCAATGTTGGTGAAATCGGCTACTGGGACTTTCTTGATTCTATAATTTGTGGAATATGTTGATTTGACTGTCAGCTTGCAACACGATATCAAACAGAAAACCCGCCAATTTCAACGCAGACAACACCCCCAGAAGGAGTTACAAGCAAAGTTAAGTCAATACTTTCCAAGTTCGGTTCCCTACAGCGTAATTATAATACAGTCGAACCTCCCCGAACAGCCACCTCTCTACAACAACACCCTCTTTGGAACAGCCACTATTTTATATCCCAAATGGATGATTTCATCTATATTTAACCCTTAGACTGCGGAGCACGAAAATTGCCGTCTGCCTTTGCTTTTGCATTCTTTCTCAATAAAAACATGTTTTGACAGCACTTTAGAATCATTTTCATCGGAAATGATTCTAAAATGCTGTCAAAGTATGTGTTTTATGAGAGTTATCGAAGAAAATAAATAAACAGCAGACGACAAAATGTAATTCAGCATTAACCTCCCTACAACAGCCACCTCTCTACAACAGTCAGTTTTGCGTCTTCCCATGGGTGGCTGTTGTCGAGATGTTGCACTGTACTAGTCAATAACAATAGAGCCGGACTTACTTTGAGGTTTCCACCTCGACTACATCGTGCACAAGGACGAAATATTTGAGTAAGTTCGGACAAAACCAGTGTGGCATCTTGTTCGGGAACTGAGATTGTTGTTGTTGTTGGCTGTTGGACAGCGTCGCAAACATCGCCATCGGGTCCTGGTGGCTCGATGACACAACAAATATACCTGGCGTCATGTTAAGGATTATTGGATTTTTATGGCCGCTGAACAAGGTGGTATCATGCAACTGTGACTAGATAGACGGACGTACATGTAAATAGTTTTGTGACCAGTGTAGATCCAGAGGCACCCACGGTGTTGAGGTTAATTTCCAATCCAATAATGTATATTAACACTGACATTTTTAATGTGTTTTACAATAATGAACGCAGATACACTGCAGTGAAACCCATCAAAATTAAGGACACTGGCGTCTAGAGAGTTGCTGTTCAACAACAAAATTAGAGTTCCGCTGCAGAATAAGTATTCAATAATTAGCATATGAAAAACAGGAATCAGAGCTCCAGATAAGGTGCATATTGGTATATATTACACTTATTTTGGCAGAATACGCACTGATTATCAAAAGTGCAAAATACTCACACCAATGTGAAAATATGCATTGATTTTCAACAAATATGCATTGATTTTCAACTCGAGTAGTGAAAATACGGTAATAAAGTTGAAATTTACTTAGTTTTGCTTTTTGAACCTCAAATAAGTGAATTTATGTGTTTTATTTTGTTTTATCATTTGTTCCCTATTTAATAGGAAGAAAATCAATAATACATATTGTACAAGTAAAATATGCATTGAATTTGAAATCTGGAGCTCTGAGGAATTCATTTGAAAGGATACATGACAAACAATGCTTCAGGAATTCATGATCGGACGGTGGTAAGGTCTGCAAAAAGCATTCTCGGTAAGCTTCAAACCAGGGTGTCGTTGCTGAAACATAAAAGTCATATTGTCAAGGCAATAAATGGGTTTAGGGAGTGTGGAAATGTTTATCTCTAGATTGGTTTGTGACATTCTTCTTCATTAGGTCAAGTCAAACTGAACATGTACGACATTGATCAAAAACTGAACTAGAAAATGTGGTTGACACACTTTGGGCAGACAGACAGATGCACAAGGCCAAACCTATAGGGCAACGCCGAATCTCAGCAGGACCCTAATTACATGTATCTACTTTTGTTGTTGGGCATCATAAATATCACTAGACCATTAATAATATCAGTGGACACATAAACTGATACATGTACCTACCACTCAACTGAAGATCATAATCTCCAATGGTGAGTACATTGCCCCGGTTTCCATCAGCTATATGCAGCTGGGCGTTGTTTACCGCATCATTCATGATCTTTCTGGCGGTGGCCGGGGGCGGAGCATGACTGTTCATGTCCACCATGCTGATCCGCAGGCTCTGTATCGTGTGATGTACATTGTTTGGGTCTCGAACATGGGCTGTGTATAGAACAAGAAATTATTGGATTGGATTCAAGTCTAACACCTTGTCAACATGCTGTGAATGGATAAATGGGGCATATGGGATTTGTGACCAAATAGCACACTCATGTAGCCTGATAAAGATCTATATTGCTTGTTAGAAGCATGACGGGCGTTTCATTGATGGAACAGCAAACAGTGCAGATCCTGATCAGACTATGCGGATGCACATGCTGATCTGGATCTACACTGGTCACAAAACTGAAAAATCCCATTCTCCAGTCACATATTAGGCTGTATCCAAGAGAATGGAGATATGGATACAGAAAGAATACAAGTACATTTGTAGCTTAGCCCTCATTAAAAAGTATATTTGTATTCCTTTCTGGTCACATAATGTGCTCAGATCTGATATATGGGCTTTACATACCTATCTGAAAGGACTAGGCTAGCATGAAAGTGTCGTGCCCAACGACAGACCAAAATTACAAGTATTCCCAGGGAGGTTCAAACCCACACCGCTGGGTTCACAGTGCAATGCCTTAACCACTGAGCCATCTAAGCTCTTCAGCAAATACAATATTGCTATTATGCCAAATCATTTTGATGAAAGTGACGCAAGGATTTTTGTGGACGTTTATATAGCCGTTTAACGCCTATATTCCCAGTCCCAAAAATGTATGGTTTTTTTCCCCATTCACAAATGAAAATTCCCAAAATAAAGTTACAAAAGAAATTTGCCGATTACTTGTTTTCCAATCACTAATTAATTACTGTGGACATTGTTATTAGTGGAAGTGTCTACCAGGTGTTACTTGCATAAGCATTAATATCTGTTCAGTGTGATCTTAAAGAGCATATTAAAGTCAAAACTGATTTTTTCTATAATCATGACTATTATAGTTTTCCCAATTTGGATGAAAATGCCGGGAAAATTTCCAATTCCACAGGAATGTGTCATGTTTCCAAAATTGTGGGAAAAAAACCTGTGACGTAAAGTCTGGGATATAATGTACAGCAACTATTACTCAGCGCTCCAGATAAGGTGCGTATTGGCGTATTTTACGCAATTATTTTAGCTGAATACACATTGATTATCAAAAGTGGGAGTAGTGAAAATATTGTTATAAAGTTGAAAATTCACTTAGTTGAGCTGCAAAAAGCAGCTCAAATAAGTGAATGTTTAAATTTGTTATATTTTTTATCATTTGTTCCCTGTTTAGTAGGAAACTAGAAAATCAATAATCCATTTGTAAAAGTAAAATACGCAATGATTTTGAGTATTACCATGATTACATTCTTTCATTTGAAATTCCAATGGTATTTTCTGCACTTCTCCAACTTCAAATTAATGTTATAGTGGCATTGTACTTTTAACTCTTACATCGCTAACTTAATTTTTTGTTGTCGTCTGCTGTTTATTTTCTATTTTTATCATCAAAAACATGCTTTGACAGCATTTTAGAATAATTTACAACATGCTTTGACAGCACTTCAGAATAATTTCCATTGGAAATGATTCTGAAGTGCTGTCAAACCATGTTTTTTATTGAGAAATAAGGCAAGATATAAAAGCAACAGCAGACGACAATTGTTGTGTGTAGCGGTCTAAGGGTTAAAGGAACAGGATAACAGATTTGGACGAAATTGAACAATCAGTTGATAAAAGAGCATTTACTGATGGATTTGTATTGGTTTTATGAACATACATGAAAAAAGAAAGTAAAAAATATTATTGAGAAAATAACTAGCAAATTTTGTTAGTTTTGCTAATAATTAAAATATAGCATTCATACATGTAGTTCCCGCTGAAGCACTTGTCATTAGTAGTGATGTGACCAACTTGTTGTGGCTGGACACTCGGTCATTGACTAAGTCAGCGATAACAATCAGTTTTTGCATATAATTTTGTTATTTTTTCTTATCATGACTGGGATGAGGCTCTGACGGATGAGTCCCAGTAACGACACCATCACCCCAATGCAGGGATTCTGCTGGGGAAAAAAAATTGCCACTTCAAAAAAAATAAAACAATTGGCGATAAAAAATTACAATTTTCAGAAAAAAAACAAAAACTTTCTTTTTTTCGAAAATTGTAATTTTTTATCGCCAATTATTTATTTTTATCGCCAATTTGGAAAGTGGCGATCGCCAGCGGAATCCCTGCCAATGTATATACCTGTTAACTAGCGTGATTCGCTTGGGGAAAAAAAGTGAAAGGTTTTAACGTCCCAGCAACAGATAAGGTCATATAGAGACGGGACCACAGTTTAATGTCTCATCCGACATACCAGTGGGATGGAAATACTATGAAAGTATTTGTTGATGCCGGATGCGAGGTTTGAACCCACAACCTCCGGATTGGAAGTCAAGTGCTCTAATCCCTAGGCCATAACCCATCCCCGATTCACTTCGGGACCTTTAGGGAACATAAGCGGGCTCTGCTAGCAATATCGGGTGTCTGTCTATTACGGCACAAGCAGGGTGAATTATTTCCATTGGCTGGAATAAAATATACAAGATTCATCTATGACAGAGGCGTTGGAAGTGGGGCGGCAGGGGCAGCGACTGCCGGCCAATATTTGGACCGAAAATTAAAGGCGTCTCTTTAATGCAGCAGGATTCAAACAGTGCCCCCGGACCGCCCTAGCACTAACTTGCTTCACTTGGGCCGAATTTCGCCTCCCCAATATTAATTTACTTCCGACGCCTCTGTATGATGGGAGACATGTGAATATAAACATGATAAACACCTTCTGTCCTCAACTTGCAAAACGGTTGCACAAGTTGGACAAATGAAAGATTATTTTTCTGACACAAAAGTTCGGCATCAGAACTGCACAGAACGGCGACTTGTGGACTGAATGTGCTGCATATAAAGTCTTGAACTGTCTGTTTGCATTGGGCCATGACTAATATCAAATTGATTTAAGAAATTTCATTTTTGGTCAATGAAAACTCCACTTCCGCAGCTGTCATATTTTACGCATGCGCATTAAACAGGAAATTGGGGATATGTTTAAATGGCGGCCTGCCCGGCCCCTCCCTGGTGACGTAGCTTGTGAATTACCGGTGTGCAGTGTTGTGACAAGCTGGCACGGCCCTACTGCATATGTACTCATATGAATATGATCGAATAAATTTATCAATTTGGGCCACCGTTTCCAAATGACGGCCCTAGGGCCGTGGACTGGCGGCGCTTTCTGTATATAGCACCGGTTTATGGCTGGTGCCGGCCGAGAAACCTATTACTCGATGATCATTGACCAACCTCCGTATCCGTGTAGTCGGATCAGGATATTCACTGTTCGCCATTGCTATGAACTATCGTATAATATGTATTCATAGTACTGTATCCTGTACACACAGACCAACATCTGCATTTGTGTGGTCAAAAACAGAGTCTTCACGGTTCACCATTGTGTAAATTGTCATATTATGTGTTGACTATGTATCATATACACACAGATCAACCTCAGCAACCCTGTAGTTTGATCAGGGTATTCACTGTTCGCAAGTTTGCCAGTTGCTATTATAATTTTATAAGATCTTATACCGCCGCCATATTAAGAACTCGCGGCCCGGTCGCCATTTAAACTAGTCCGGAAATTTGTTACTTGGGCATGGAGAAAGTTAATCACGGACACAAATATAATTTATAAATACCGGAGTCAAGAACTTGAACAAATTATGTAGTCGTGTTCTGCAGTCGACACATTCCACATGTTTTACCTCACCTAGCGGAGATTCCATAGATAGCACTCATCAATGTAATATTCCATGAAGGAGAATAATTCACATTAGTTGTAAAAAAAACTTGTTTTCTAATCCTTTTCATGTGTACACACTGTATAAACATGTGGTTATTGCCCTACCAGACATTCAAACACTACGGCTAAGTTATATATATATGCTTATTGTCTTTGTAAACTTTAACTGAAATAAATAGTGTTTAACCTAATTTTCCGCTCCTCTAGCCACACCAATAACATGACACTGGGACACTATCATGCCCAGAATATTAAAGGTATTAAAGGATGTAGGACTCAGATCGGGGGCTAATCCCAGAAGTTACGGGGACAAATTTCGCACATTCTGGATTAAACTGTTTTGAGTTCAAGCTTGAATGACGTCAAAGTTACTAGCGTAACGTTACGCTCTGGTCGCATACGTTCAGGTCAAAAATGGCTGCCGGCGACCATTGAAGACGTCGGGTTTTGTCATCGAAGTCAACGTACATATTACCCACCGTGACGTGATAAATAATGAAGTGAATTATACGTATGCATTGTCTATTTCCATGACTGTCGTATGGTGCAAATGTCCCATGTGTGCACTCTGCCTGCCTTTTCCGGCCATTGTCAGACTGCCCCCCGTTCTGGGATTGCCGTTATGTTTTCAGTCCCCGTTCAGCATGAATATTCATCGCCGAAATTAGAATAACCCGACCATGTGCCAGGTCCATACCACACCGGTCACTTTAGACTAACATGCCATGTCTCTATATCATGTGTAACTTTTATTTTTCATTATCTTACTTTCATCATTATTATTTACTTTGCTATAGCGGTATCGATAGTAAAGCCACAGTGCTAAGTCTACAGTCACTTGGCCTCTTCCGCTAAGCGTAATACGAATAAGAATGACCGTATTACTCTTATAAGTGGTATAAACATATTCAACTGTCACATATATGATTGATATGATGTACTGGTGTTTAACGGCCTATATCGACACTTTACATTTAAAGCCGGGCCAACGGGTTCAATCACGAATTTACATGTAACCTGGTGCATTGGGGAGAATATTCCAAAATCTGAACGGAATAGTTACATCGAAATAAATATATATTCAGCCCTGAAGTTAAGAGTAACTCGACCTGGTGCCAGATCCATACCACACTAAAGTCACTCGGCCCCTCCCCTTAAAGTAATAGGATTAGGAATAATCGTAAATTACTCGTACAATGTGTATAACCGGATTAAACCCTCATATACAAGAATGCCCTTATCGGAGGCCGGACACCGTTAAGGATGACTCCCGATCGTTAAATTAAAGTGGGGTCAGGTGTAAGTGCACACACGAACGAACACGACATTTTTTTATTTATTTTTCGAAAATTGTAATTTTTTATCGCCAATTGTTTATTTTTATGGCCAATTGCGAAAGTGGCGATCGCCAGAGGAATCCCTGCCACCACACATGTACATGATGTAAGGATGAATTACGATCATTAAATATCCTGTTGCATTCTCCCAACCAACCACCACACACGCACAGGTGATTCTAGTGGTGTCTGAAGATGATGCAATTATAGTAATTACATAATCTTAAGACCCGGGTGCATTTTAATTGTTTAGTACATTGTTTAGAAAGGCGTTTCGTGTATATACAAACAAGAATTGACCATCCAAGACAGCTAGAATCAACCGTGCACACAAGTAAGGATGAATCACGATCGTTGAATTACCTGTCGCATGCTCCTAACCAACCACCATATCCGTGGGTAGAGCATCAGTCTACTGAATCAATAATTGGTGACGTAATGCATCAGTCAATGTAAGTCCCCGCACCCCCCCTCCGGGGGAATAGCGGGGCTTATATTTTCGCTGCTGTGAAAGCCCCTGTAAAAGCCCCGCACTGCGGGGCATCATGAAATGTTAAGCCCCGGGGTATGCCCAGGTAAAGCCCGGTTAAAACCCCGGTAAAGCCCCCGGGGTGTGTCCCGGCCCATTTGTAAAAGCCCCGGTAAAGTCCCCGCACTGCGGGGCATCATGAAAGGTAAAAGCCCCGGTGTATGCCCCGGTAAAGCCCCGCCCCTCCCCCGGAGGGGGGGTGCGGGGATTCACATTGACTGATGCATAACTCATTGTATCATAGTCATGTCAATTTGTGTTATAAATGGGATGCAGCATCATATGTATTGATATTATTTGCTGGTAAGATTTTTATTATAGGCATGAATGGCCTTTTTGTGGAATTTATCGGGGTATAAACTTGGAAAAGTCGCGGGAATACTGGACGAAGGCCGGAAGGCCTCGTCCAGTATTCCCGCCGGCCTTCGTCCAGTATTCCCGCGATTTTTCCAAGTTTATATCCCCAATAAATTCCACAAAAAGGCCATTCATTCCTTATAATTCCAGCATTTGAAATAAATTCATCAAGAAAATGTGTTTATTTTACATTTTCTTAAGAATTATTTTAACTGCGCCTCACGGTTACGGAAAGTAGTTCGACGTGGGAGTTTACTGGGATATAAATTTTGGACAGACACATGCTACGGGCCAATCAAATGTTAGGGAATTGTGTAAATATTTTTGTGCTGGAATTATAAGACAAATAAGCGAAAAGAAATAATTGTTTACATATTTTATTCCAATGAAATAGTAGTCTGTGGTCATCACATCGACTAACAAATTAGTTAGTCATGTTCTGTCAAAAAGCATCCACACAGTCGGACAGTAGCCTATTTCACCAACATTGCAAAGTATACTTTGAGGGAGAAATTTTCAATTTTAGGATAAATTTATTAATTTTTATTATACTGAATTTATTACATTATCACAGCCATTTTGGCTGTGATAATGTAATAAATTCAGTATAATAATTCTGCATACTTTTAATCATCAAATATATGCAGTCGTTAGTTCTATATGACATAATGCATTTCGGTAATAATAAATGATTACTCCCTCAAAGTATACTTTGCTAGAAAAGTATACTTTGCAATTTTGATGAAATCGTCTACTGATCAGGCCATACACGTTGCCATTCATTCAATGAAAGCAACCGTCCTGCTTTTACTAACAAACACGGAGTGTGCATAGATATCAGACTGCAGGAATGTGCTAGAATATCATAATCGAGACTGTCCAAAAATGCCATATTATTAACCCATTCAAGACGGGATACAATTATAGTAGTATGAAACTTTCATGTGAAAAAAAATTCCTATTTTCTTTCTTTCATCTCGAAAGTATATGGTGTTTCAAATGGGTGGTAACAACATATACCTGCATGGAGAAATGAACAAAATAATGAGATTTCTTTGTACAAAAAAAAAACTTTATCCTTAGACTGAAATGGGTTAACCCTTAAGACCGCTATCTTAATTTTGTTGTTGTCTGCTGTTTATTTTCTATTTTCCATTTTTATCATCCAAAAACATGATTTGACAGCACTTTAGAACAATTTACAACATGCTTTGACAGAAGTGCTGTCAAACCATGTTTTAAGATATAAAAGGAACAGCAGGCGACAATTGTTGTGAGTAGCGGTCTAAGGGTTAAGGCACAACCAATTTTAATTCTAACCAGTGTAAAACCCGTCTGGTCATCTATGCGGTCAGGGCAGTGATTACAAAACATTCTGAGCATGTGCACACCAAGGGACCGTTTCACTAAATTTTGTACAACTAAAAGTTTGTAAGTGCAAACTTGTGATGGTCTATAATTTCACATTAACACGTTTTCTTGTAAATAATTATTGGATTTACATTTATTGATGTAAATCAATAAATGTAAATCCATCAATTGAAATTTCCAGACGATCCTAAATTTGCACTTACGAACATTTTAGTGGCAAGACGTTTAGTGAAACGGGCCCCAAGTGTTCACAAAATCAACCAGGGCCAGTGCCAATCAAACTGCCTGATTTCGAGTACGAATTTGAAGAAAATATTTTATAGGCACTAGCCCAGATTATTTGGCCGACACTGAGCACAGCTCAGACCAAAGAAGCAAACTATTAATATTATCATATTATCATCAGTGGAATAAGGGGGCTTACTACATATAAGAGTCAGCCCCCTTCTTCCAATGAACTCTTCAATGATACACATAGCAAAATGATGGAGGCGAAAATTCATTGGCTATAGATGAAAGTAACCAAGCTTTATAACATCACAGACTCAATAATTAGCAGTTAGCAGTTTATACACCTGCACAGTGGTGTGAGCTGTCATTGTATTGCTTTAACAACGAATAACACTTTTTGTCAGAAAATGACCAATATCATTTTTACAATGAAAATAATTACAAACAACAGACAAGAATATGTAGAACAAACACACAATTACCAAACATGTTTCTTAACCCTTTGAACCCGAAATCCCGCTATATCGGTTTATGCAAAAAGTGCAGATCCAGATGAGCCGGCTCGTAAGGAACCGTCTCATCAGGATCTGCACTTTTTGCAAGTAATTTTCATACTTCTTAGAACAAAAACACCCCCTTTTCATAAATAGACGAATCTGAAAATCATTTTGTGACCATTGGATTGGTCGGAACATTAGCATATCACAGTCCATTCCAGCTCCTTAGGGTTGAAAGGGTTAATAAAGCCTCATCATTGACTTGTCTCCACTCTTCCACTATTTACGAGTTGTGTATGACCATTCAGTGTAGTAGATTCTAATAAGCTAGCACTCACACACACAATTACACAAATGTAGGTTTTCAGCACAGGGGATTGAAAAAACATCACATGTCAGTATGGTTTCTAGTACAAATATAATTTATATTAGAAACTAGATAATTATGTGAATAGCATTGTGAACAGTGAAAGCCCTAGCAGACTGAATGGTTGAACATTTTCGATTCGGCTTATATTTCAGGGTGGGAATTGGCTCAAACATCTTCCATACCCGGGATATAATGGTTGAAAATATTATGATGTTGGCTTTATAATAAATGGCTTTAATGCTTTTCAGATGTGCGTAGAGTCACTTGAACTGATGAAACAAGTAACAAAAAGAAAATAGTGCAGGATTTGCATATATGCACTGTGGAATAACCGGAGAAAAAAAAACCCACAGAGTTGTTAAATCAACTGATTTCAAAATTGAATTAATGTTGTACCGGTATATGCTAGTTTTTTTGGCCAATGATGGTTACTAATTGCATACAAAATAATTCAAGTTATGTCTAGAATTGAAATTAATTATGATATAGTCAATAACTCATGACTAGTGGGACAATTAGCAGACCTATTCACTGTCTGAAACTGTACCTGTTGCCAAAATAAGGTAGCAAGAGTCATCTCTGTGAGTGTGTAAAGTAATTTCTTGAAATCTTTGGAAAGTTGTTTTACCGTACAACGTTTAGTAAAATGGGCAGTAGACTTCTATGATTTATGGCTTAAATGTTCTCCGGGTTACACGAGGTCATGGTTGGAGACAGAGAGACAGACAAACTCTCTGAACGGACGGACAGCAAAATACTAAATGCCTCTGCACAATGCAAAGAAAACCATGCATCACTATTCATACTCAAGCACAAGCTCCATATGAAACATACAACCTGGTTATAATGTTACAGTGAATCAGCCAAGATACATGTACCCACGAAGTGTTGCGCCATTAGGAAATGCACAGAACAGGTGGAATGTCTTTGTAACAAGTATTTTGGCCAACCCCCGAGGGTTGGCCAAAATACTTGTGACAAAGGCATACAGTGTCAGGCAGGGGGCCATATACATGTACATATATCAGGACAACAACATTGTTCACAGACTTTATAACATCACGGGCCCATGTCACACCTTTTCCTCATGGCGGACCACACATGTATACTTTCTTCATAATGTTCTGAATTGTCTCATACTTGTGACTGGCCAGATTTATAGTATGGAGAAACAAGAAATGCGTCTGTCAAACGCGGATGCCACCTGCAGCATATTTGAGAAACTGTGACAAGTGGTTAACCGAAAAGTGTGACGGACGGACGGACAGACGGACGGACGGTCCAAACACTATATGCCACCCGTTTCTTCGAAACCCGGTGGCATAATAAGACAACTATATGGGCCAAGAACTGACAAAATCAGACTTATTTCATATGCAACAAACGCTATAAGCCCGGTTTTGTCAGATTGTGATCTATATATTTTGATAAAATGCGAAGATATATTGCTTATCATACTTGGTAGCATATTAATCATGGACGGATATGCCTCAACTACTTAATGTTTTCCAGCCCGAGGCTACATAATGAAATACAATGCACTTCTAAACAGTGCACACCCAGAAGATTCACAAAGATGCCCATCATCATGATCTGCGGTATGGTCTCATTTTACAATATTATCCAATTTTTATAACTGAATACCGTACAGATTATACGTCATGGTCATGCTCTAATGAACAGCCACCCACCAATTTTGCAACTAAACATGCTGATTTTGTCACTGATTTTGTGCAATTGAATAAGAATGAGACAGGAGTAAATCACCCATGGCACTTATAAATATGGCTATTAAAGGCCACAGAAAATCCATTAGCAGACTCTTATCCATATTTTAGAATGGAATATGGAAGACTACTATATATTTAAAATAACAAATAATAATAATTTATTTCAGGGGTGCATGACAGGTGCGGATCCAGGATTTCGGGTTAGGGGGGGCGTAACAATTTTGCAATACTTGACTATATTATTGAACGATCGAAAATATAGTCAAGTATTGCAAAATAGTCGTCCGAGCACGGGATAGCGCTAGGGGGGTCCGGGGGCATTCCCCCCCCCCCCCCTCCCCAGACAGTTTTTGAAATCTACATCGCATTTCCTGCGTTCTGGCGCATTTTGGAGCAAAAATATCGACACTGTCACAGTATGTTTAGACATGATTTTTGATTGAAAACGTTTCAATTTTGAAACAATACGAAAACGACCGAAAAATGCATGGAACACATGGCACTTGGCATGAAACGTGCCTTGTAACTTGTAAAAAATCTTTACTCTGCGAAGTTTAGGGGGAGGCGCGCGCCGGGTCCGCCCCTGCTGAATCCGCCCATGCATGAATGTGAATCTGAAAACTTTGTCCTTAGACCTAGCCGCATATAAATAAAACTTTTGAGGAGACAGAGTTACAAAGAAAAGTACAATAACCAACACTGACCTTCATGACCATGTGTTACCAATGTATGAGCAGCAATTCAGAACAATAATTAATGATTTACCCAAACACAGAAAACGAATTGTCTTCATGTCTTATTCACATTATTTCTGTTTATAAACATGCTTTGGCAGGACATTAGAATTGACTCCACTAGGAGTCGATTCTAATGTACTGCTAAAACATATTTTTACTTAAAAATATGCAAAAATCAAATTTCCTTTCCCGCCTCCGTGGTTTCTGTATACAGGTTGAATGGTTGGAAGAATCACAAGCAGCCGAATGTGTTCTCGCCGCTGTAGGCTATGTACAGAAAGCCGTCCTCATCTTTATGCTCCTCATAAATCTGTCCCATATTGGCGCTGTAAGAAAATAAAATTCATATGCCTTTTGGTTGTATGGGTTTATTGATTAAATGGATGTAGTACGCCCGTTTCCATGTATGGGCGAGCAGACGGGGTGAGGGCCTGGTGATAAGCCAACGGGATAACAACAAGATGGCCGCGGCTGCAAATAATTTATAAACGGTAAATAATTCCAGCACAAAAATATTTACACAATTCCCTAACATTTGATTGGCCCATAGCAAGTCTCTGTCCAAGATTTATATACCAGTAAACTCCCACGCCGAACTACTTTCCGTAACCGTGAGGTGCAGTTAAAATAATTCTTAAGAAAACGGAAAATAAACACATTTTCTCGATGAATTTATTTCAAATGCTGGAATTATAAGGAATGAATGGCCTTTTTGTGGAATTTATCGGGGATATAAACTTGGAAAAGTCGCGGGAATACTGGACGAGGCCTTCCGGCCTTCGTCCAGTATTCCCACGACTTTTCCAAGTTTATACCCTGATAAATTCAACAAAATGGCCATTCATTCCTGTAATAAAATAACAACAAAATATGGCATGTCAGTACACAAGTGCTCTGAAGGCAAATTTGAGAAACTTTGGCAAACCAGACTCACGAACGGACAGACAATCAAGTTTGTTTATTGGTGTTTAAACGGCCTATCAACAGCTACATGTAAGGTCATTTAAATCATTAAGGGTTTGATCCTGTATTTACCCTGCTGCATTCTGCATTGGGGTGGGTGGTGGGGGTCCCAAAATCAGAACAGAATATTTACATCGAGTAAAAAATATATTCAGCCCTGAAATTAGAATAACCTGACTTATTGCCAGGTCCATACCACACCAATCACTTGGCCCCTTCCCTGAAAGTAATAGGATTATGAATAATCGTAAAACTCACATAATAATGATAACTATAATCAACCGTCGCATACAAAAAAAGACGTATGTGATGGCCAAACCAGGTCTCCAGTCGGGATTCTGATTAAAGGATGAAACCCGATCATTAAATTATGCATCGCATGCTCCCACCTGCCACCCACGACGGGCAGTCAAAACATGATATGCCTCACGGCTCTAATGAGACCAGGGGTATGCAAAATATAAGCAGATTGACAGAATTTAACAAATTGGGCCAAAAGAAAAACGATGCAGTTCTTTTAGCTAAGGAATATTCAGTCAAGAACACATGTCGCTCATAACATGCCTTTTGGGAAACCTTGCTCTAGAGCAAGGTTTCCCATAAGGCATATTATGAGTTATGTTATGTTATAGCCACAAACACAGTTGTACATGCATCTGAATATAATGCTATACATGTAGCATACCTGGATTGAGGCAAGACTTTCCCTACAAACAGGAAAATGGCCTTTTCCGATGGCAGCTGAATCCTTTTTCGGATGATCCACATAAATTGAGCGCCCGAGATGTCATTGGGTACGAGGAACTTTCTCTTGTCGATGTCCTGTATATGTGACTTGGGATCTTTTTCCACGATCACCTATTTAAAAAATATCAGTGTCAGAGTAAATCACTAACAAGGTGAATCAGACACAAAATCAGTCCACTAAAAAACCAAAGGGAGATAATTTAAACAGTAGTAAAGCAACACGTGTCAGTTATATGTATGTGTGTGACACACTATTTTGTCATGGTCTATGCATGTGTGAAATTTCATGAAAAAAATTGACATCAGTAATTCAATATATTAAAAAAACAACAAAGTAGGATAAATATTCCAAAAGGTATTAAAATTCAGCTACAGACAAGTGTCTGCAAAGGACACAGTGACAAGAACGATACCAAATCCAGACAATATGTGGTACATTGTGTATTAACGATATCATACCTGCCAGTACCCAATTTTAATTTGATATTAAATATCTACAACATGTACAAGGTATGTCATTCGCCATCTTTTCAAACAACGTAAGTTGATTATTTTACCTCGGGGCCCGGGTCACTAAGAAAGTAAGACTAAATGTAACGAGCATGAAGGCAGGGATCCACTGATGGTTTTGTTGTTCACACCACAAAGAGCCTGCGATCAAATCCATATCATTCCCGACATTCCTCTGACAGGGGAGTTATACAGCTTGGAATGCATTATAAATTTGCCATTTTGACTTACTGGAATGCGTTCAGGATATTTGTCCCGTATCTTTGTTGACTCGGCCCTTCGCTGCTCTGTAAAGAAAACACAATTATCAATGTTTTATTGAAGGGCGAGATGCCGAGATCCCTGACTGATCCAATACAGTCTGATGACGCAGTTTAGTTCTAGTAGATTAAATGATTTGGGCTTATGCAGGGGTGTCGGAACAGGTCCGGCGACTGCCGGATCAATAATGTTGACATATTTGGAATTCACACAAATTATATATATATATAAAAATGGAATGTAAATATTTTTCTGCATTTATTTCTCATCAAAAGTATATGTTGTTACTACTCGGTGAGACGGTTCACCCGAGTGGTAACAACATGCACTTTGTGGCGGGGGTAGTGGGGGCACCTACTAGATTCGCCGGACCAATCTTATGACACTTCCGGCGCCCCTGTTATGTCTGTTCAACAGCAAGATATAATATACAGACAAGAATGTACCTGTATGGGACGAGTACTATATGTTTAACTCTGAAATTACAGTAGAAACATTCAACACTGAACGGCAGTGTCCCGCTACATTGTCAGGATCCCTTACAACACTACTGTCTGTTTCACGAAAGCTGCCCAAATTTTTCGGCCATATAAACAATTCAAAAACCATATTTGTTTCGATAATATTAAATTAAAGGAAAATTTAAGAATGAGCCTTCTTTTTATTTCGTGAAATTTGGTCAAATATTGATTTTATTGCGAAAACAAAATTTCCCCCAAATTAAATCCTCATAGACATCTTCACGGAGTGAAGATGTCTATGGGGATTTAACATGGGGAAATTTTTTAGAATTTCAGAAATACTGGACCGATTTTTAAAAATTTAACTTTTGTTTCTTTAGTTAGATCATTTCCAAGCTATCTAGCTAGGTTTCGGAGTCAATTTCCATTTTTTTTTTTCGTTTTTTGACTCCTCCCACAACTCCTCTACCTTTTTCCCCCATGTTAAATTCCCATAGAAAAATCCATTTTTCGTAATGAAATCAATATTTGACCAAATTTCACGAAATAAAAAGAAGGCTCATTCTTAAATTTTCCTTTAATTTAATATTATCGAAAAAAACATGGTTTTTGAATTGTTTATATGGCCATAAAACTTTCATCCGGTGTTATAGTACTATTTACATTACGTCACCTCCTGTGTATGTGCATTGACCTACTTTCTGTTCCAGTTGAGTAAACTCAGACATGAAGCTGTATACTAGTGGTTGGTAGTCATT
>CM055265.1:124942316-124963195 GCA_029237695.1 Conchocele bisecta
GGTTGGTAGTCATTATAAACCTCAACTTGACCTTGATTTTACATTCCATGTAAGCCCCCACCACCCACCTTAACAATGTTTCCACAAATATTGAAAAACAGCTGGGTAACAATGTTAAATGTTTCTTGTCAATGAAAACAAATTACCACGGTCACATGGCCGCTGTGTAGCCAATCTATTGATCGATGAAGCGCCACCTATAAATCGAGTGAGAAAAGTGAAGGGGTTTAACGTCCCACCAATAGCTAAGGTCATATAGAGACGGGACCACAGTTTAAAGTCTGTATGAAAAATTTCTCAAATTTAGTACAAGCATATAGTTATATCATTGTACATGATGAAATAAAATGGATATAGAAACGGACAAATACATGTTTTTATCACAAAGTAATCATATTAATGTCACAATAGTCCAAGGGTGTGTATACCCATTGGGATCCTCACGAATAGAATGTTAATACCATAACCTGTCCTCCCTTCCAATAATCTTCAAAAATGGCGGTAATACACACATGGCTGGACTATTATTTTATCGGGATATTTGACATTACTGTGGCAGTGTGGTATGGTGATGTAGATTTCATAATTCCAGCACAAAAATATTTACACAATTCCCTAACATTTGATTGGTCCGTAGCAAGTCTCTGTCCAAAATTTATATCCCAGTAAACTCCCACGCCAAATTACTTTCCGTAACCGTGAGGCGCAGTTAAAATAATTATTAAGAAAACGGAAAATAAACACATTTTCTTGATGAATTTATTTCAAATGCTGGAATTATAAGGAATGAATGGCCTTTTTGTTGAATTTATCGGGGATTTGGAAAAGTCGCGGGAATACTGGACGAGGCCTTCCGGCCTTCCGGCCTTCGTCCAGTATTCCCGCGACTTTTCCAAGTTTATACCCCGATAAATTCCCCAAAAAGGCCATTCATTCCTATAATAAAAAACAACAGTAGATAGATTTATATGAGGCAAGTCTGTGTCTCTGTGTTATTGATGTATAAGCCGTTAGTAGCACGGTAATCCTGGAAGCCATCCTACCAGTAACCAACATACTTACATTTTATATCTTCAGTTTTAAACAAAAACATTCTAAGAACAAAATCATTACGACACCACCATCATTTGTGGTATCAATACTTAAAAATATGTATCAATACAGTATCGACACTCGACAGTTGTGTAATATCAATAAAATTATATTAATTTCTATAAATGACACCTCTTGTAAGATCCACTGTTAAAATAATTATGAATTATAATTAAGGATGGATTCATCTTTAAGTTATGAATACACCCGATTCTCCAGGTTTATGTTAGAACAGCGTGGCCACAGAATCGTTCCAGCATTACAGTGCCATTTAGCAGGTTAAAACATATTTGGTGTCTGTGCTATATTTGTTCAAATATTCTTCCCCACAAAAAGTTGTCGAAATCGATGGCCCCCTTGAACTGCGAAACGCGTTCCGATTTGCTCGTTCTATAAATTATGTCACGTCGCGAGAGTGATAACAGTCTCCGCGAAAGCCCCCAAAATATTACTGGCCACGAGGACTGACAACCCAGCAATTATTACTGGCCCGGACGGAATATTACTGGCCCGGATATTTTTTACCCAAACGTAACAAGCGTACACAGGATATGAAACAAGTTTCCATTTCATTAGTGAGTTAGTGAAAAGTGTTTAAGAATCTTTCAACAATATTGCAGTCATATAATGTTACAATCAAAATCAACACTGAATTTATAATATGACAAAATAAATACTATGAAAGCAGACAATCATATTAAAGCAAGCTTTCTGCAGAGTTTCAACTTTCTACATCAACTGGGTTAAGAGTAATAGTAGTGACAGTAGGGTGACGGACGTACTACGGACTAAAGATGGACGGCTACGTTCAAACATTAAACAAGAAATGTGGCCTAGCGGACCACAGATAGCCCCTACCGCTGATTTAAGTAACTGTTACAAACTTATTACGGATGAACGCACGGACGGACGGTCCAAACACTATACGAGTTGGAATTAATATACACTATATAAAATCATGAAACTGTTCAGGGCCGTCAACAGACACTATCCCCTATTATAATTAATTCAAATTAACCAATTAATATATTTAAAATGATATAAAACAGTGACATTATCATTTCTCACAAATTCATTTTTAGGTCCGAAACTGTGTGAGGGCGACTTGCTCGGGATTCAATCGATAAGACCATTATTCTTTCAGCTTAAAACTCACTTTCGATCGTAAATAAATGTATTTTTTTTGTTGAAACACATTATCAATTGAATATATTCAGTGTTTCTTGCCAGTTTGGATCAGTTTTGACGCTAAATATGCAAAACTATAACTTGGAAGTTGAATTTAAAAAACGTACGCATATTCGTTTCCGCAAAATTGCGTGTGGTTCTATTATTAGAAATAAACTTACTCGATTTCCTTATTAGGAAAGTGCAGAAACCTTTGTGAATAAATTAATTATAAATGTCTGAAGTGTTCAATGAATGTCCCGACAGGGGCGGTCATTACGGAAACAAACGTAAATTAATTATTCACTATTCGGACACGTGTAGTTTAAAAACGCGATATTTGATTGGCTATTGGCATGCAGACCAATGATATTTTACTTTATGATTGCTATTCACCAATAGGGAAGCAGCATACAACCATTTTCACCGACACATTTTTGTAAACAAACACAGCTCGATGACTTTCACTTCATGTTCTAAACTAGTAAAGGACGAGGAGAATTTGTCAATTCGTCACTGTCTGAGCTCGTCACCAACTTTTGGAATTTATTTGTTTGAAGTCTGACTTCCAGAATGCTCTGGGAGACTGACAATACTGTGAAATACTGCCTACATGTATCTGTATACATTATTAATAGTTTCAAGTGTCGTCAATTTTTGTGGAAGGCGGGGTGACAAAACGGGGTAGTCAGAGATTTTGGGGTATTCATATATTTTGTCATTTATAAACATATGTGCAGCCGCGATGTGCTTTACGTGAGGTGATTAAAATAAGCATGACATGACGTACATTAAGTCCTTTAAAAATCCCACCAAATTCAGTGTTTGGACTAAATATTGGTAATTTTGTTCACGAACCTACCGTGATTTTATGTGTCCGCCATTAATCTGCTTTTTAATATCGTTAAAATCATAAACAATATAAAAGTTTCCCTTCATAGTGCCTCATTCATCTGCGAGATAATCAACAGCCAATGAAAACTCAGGACGAATTAGCAGATTTATTGATACTTTCGGAACATCCCCCGAAAACAACAACAATAAGTCAAGATGGCCGATTCCTTTGTTGCTAAACGCGCTAACGCAAATTTTTATCTAACAATAATCTTATTTTGAAGACAAGAAACATTGAAAGAAATGTTTATCAATGGATTGAACTGACAAGTTAGCTCATATGTTATGTTTTATAAAAACCGCTAGTTGATGAACGTGTTAATACCCCGAAAACTAGACCCACCATCATACAGTAGCGTAACCATTTGTCGGGATAACCCCCGCATCGGGAATTTTCGTAAACCACATTTGTCACTGATCACGGAAAAATTCGATCACTGTCAGTTTCCCGGACATTTTTTTCAGAAGACACCTATCTGTCAAATGGAGAAAAATGTTCCACATCGCCCTTAGTCATGTAAGGTTGTAATCAAATTTGTTAGAATACCTTCACAATGTTGTATTTCAGCTATTCCCACTTTTGTCCACTCATAAACATCATTATTCAAAAAGATTTACAAAGCATGATTCTGTCAGTCTGCGTCACTTAATTCTTTAGCCATTTTGAGAAGTCGATGTCATGTGAACACAGACTGGTAGCTATCAAATTACCAGAATATAGCTTCTCATTATACTGGGGGGTCTTATATGAAAAACAATAAAAAAACTAACACAGAATTACATTTGATAACACAGATATAGATATAAACTCTGTGTTTTTAGTAGAATTTATTGTTCTGTTGATTATAAAAATGCTCAGAATAATATGCAACAGTTTGTAGATTGTTATAATCTTGTTGTTGGTATAAATCCCGCCTGTAGTGTGCACCATAATGAATATGGTAAAATAGCATGTACCACAACTTAAAATTAAACGTGATCTGAATGCATCTTGCATTATGATTATTAGCCTCGTGATAATATTATTGTCATTTATAACTGGCAAAGGAAATGGTGGAAAATTGTTTACTGTACACTCCTCTGATAATTTAGGTAACCATTTTACACTGACCCGATGGTGCGCCGCAATACAGGACGAGTATAACCCAACAACAAAAATCCAGACTCTGAGGTCACAGTCAGAGTCTATTTTCTACAAGCGCCTGGACGTACGTTAACAAGATGGACGACATGGAAACAAGTGCGACTTTTAGATAAATCTGGTTTCACAGCACTTTTACGATAAGTGTATTGTTTTAAAAAGTTTTGAATAATTGTTTGTATATGCGTATAGCTCTAGTAACTGGCCAACGAAGGCTTATTATCCAGAACTTAGGTATATCCACTGTACTAAAGTAAAATAGTTTGTAAAGTACCCGTACTGATCATATGTCTATCATTTTAGCGGGTTTTAAAAATACATGTGTTTTATTACGTTGCTGACTACAATTATACTAGAGACAATACTGAATGTGTTCAGTTACCTGCGGTATGTCCTCTCACAAAATCTTTAGATCGTCACGGAAAAAGGCACATGCCGGATACAGGACAAACATGTTTTACAATTTACTTAGAAAGGGATCTAGCTTATCAAAATACCAGGTAATCCGGTTTAACATGTGAACTATACAATAACTATATAATGAATAGTACTATACCCACCAAATGTATGCTCTTCCTTAAACTTAAACTTCATTATTGAAGGCGTAGTTGCGATAAAGTGTTATGACAGTTGCTGAAAGTTTATTTTTGTTAGTGACGTCACAGCGGAAGTGGTCTGGTCGAACGGGCGAATGAAGCTACTCCGCTTAAGGTTAGACCACACCAAATAGTTTTACTATATAATTTAACCGAATACCATCCAATAAGGCCAGTCTCTCCTACTTTCACTAATCGTATGAATGCCGTGGGACCTACTTGTACATGACCTGCAACCAGTCTGTACCGGTTCTACATGAATTAAACAATAGGTTTACTTACTCCTAAGAAAGAAAAATTCAGCCTCGTCATATCAACCAATATTGTTTACATTTTTTGGCCACGGAAACTCAGTTTACATCACGTGACCAACAGGTTCAGTGTTTTCTTTTAAATGCTACAAATATGCTGAAAACTGGTTAAAAGCACCCCAAGATGTTCCTAAAGTGAAACTGAGTAGTAATGGATCAAAAGTTGCAAGCAAACTGTGTCTGTGACTTCAAAACGCCCGCACTATTTTTGTTATACCGGACTACTTATGCATACCCATACCCCCTGGGCGATTTCGCGCCATTTGGTATAGTCTAACCTTAAATTACCGCTACCGAAATTAGACACTGCCTAGCCACAGGTGACATTATATCGGCAGGGGCGTAGCTAGCCAATTTGAATCTGCAGGCCCGTTGACGACTATGCTAGGGGGGTCTGGAGGCATGCCCCCCACCCCCCCCCCCAATTTTTTTTTCGAAACTAGAAGGTAAATGATGCACTATGGCACATTAATTTTTCCATTTTCTCGAAAATTCTGCAGGCCCGGGCCTGCAATGCCTTAATGCAGCTACGCGCCTGATCGGGATAAGATTTCCATCAAGATCAGTTCAACATTCACGATCGGAGGCATAACACGGTGTCCGAATCTACCAGACATTCACAATCGGAGGCATAACACGGTGTCCGAATCTACCCGGACAATCGTAGGCATAACATGGTGTCCGAATCTACCCGACATTCACCATCGGAGACATTACACGGTGTACGAATCTACCCGGGTTGTCCGAATCTACTCAACATTCACCATCGGAGACATAACACGGTTGTCTAAAATCTACTCGACATGCATCGTCAAATGCAGCTATGTGAAGTGATATGTGACTGTAAATCGCCGGGTGAGACGTACGGCTGCTCAATAAACGGGGCACAGATATTGCCCGACGGCAGGCTTATAGTAGCTGATGGTTCCAACGGCTCCCTAAAACTGTTTGACAAGGACAATAAACTGGCAAAGGTCCTGACAATGCCAACCTTCCCGACAGACCTGAGGGTTGTCGGAGACAACGTGGTTGCGGTTCTATTATTCTGTGGACACCTGCAATATGTCACTATCGAGGGCAACGACCTGAGGTTGGGAGACAGAGTCGATCTCGGCACGCTAGCTGTGTTCAGACCACCGTTACCGGCATGTTTTACGGGCAACGTACATTTGTACATACACATACTAGAGGATATTCATATGTTTGCAGCGAATATGACATGAACATTTTTGCCATATTCGTTGCAAAAAATATGAATAAATCAATATTCGACAATGAATCGCATTGCTTATGTTATTTGTTATTAAAAAACGGCATTCTTTACGATGACAGAATTTCATTCCATTTGTTTTACAATTAATCGATATGGAGGCTATATGTCTGATCACAATGTAGAAGACACATCTGCGTCAATTTAACCCTTACAATGCTGAATAAAGTTTTGTTGTCTGATTATTATTTTTTATTTAACTTTCTATCAACAAAACCATAGCTTGTCAACACATGAGAATTATTTTCATTGGAATTGATTCTAAAGTGCTGCTAAACCATGTTTTTACGAAGAAAAAAGACAAAATACAACACAACAGCAGATGAGAATTTTCGTTTTCAGCATTCTAAGGGTTAATAACAGAATTTAATATAATGTTAGACATTTGTCATAATTTTAACATCCCGCAACAACAATGTCACAGGGCGAGAAAAATGCGCAGCCGCCCAGGGTACTCGAACCCGGGACCTCTGGTTTACCGTACCATCGCTCACGATATGTATGTAAATCACGATGGGCAGAAGGTCTGTATTCCTGCCCCACTAACTCAATTGGTTAGAGCGATGGTACGGTAAACCTGTAGCCGAATTCACCAAAATTGCTAAGCATACTTATCTAGCTAAGTATACTTTGAGGGAGTAATCATTTATTTTTCGCAAAATTCAGTATAATAACAATTAATAAATTTATCCTTAAATTTAAAATTTCTCCCCCAAAGTGTACTTAGCAAGATAAGTATACTTTGCAATGTTGGTGACATATGCTACAGAGGTCCCGGGTTCGAGTCCTGTGTTCGGGTACGCATTTTTCTCGCCCAGTATGTATTGCATAATTAACAGGAGCGTCAAACTACACGATATGGCCGGCAAAACGATCACGACATTCGTTCCCGGCTTTAGAAATCGCCCCGGCAGTGTGGCGGTGAACACCAGGGAAATGGTCGCATACGTCGTGGTGCCAGTTGCAAGAGAGCTGTCGGTGGAATGTGTGACGTTGGACGGCCAGATACTGACCACACACAGGTACAGCGGCTGCTTTGAGAAAAGTGGCATTTTGTTCGAATGTAATATGTCTTAACTCATTTCTTTCATTATGTTAAATGCAGTGTCACACACTGCAGATCCAGATGAGACGGCTCATTTGGATCTACAGTGTTTGCAAATGTTGTGTTAAAGGTACATACCCACTCAGTAGGCACACCGTGTTCTTTAATCAGAGACACCATCTGAGACATTTTCTGGCAAAAGAAACATTATTTCACTATTACCCCACGTATTGACTGGCATTATTATACATTTTATATCAGACATACATTTCCACACTGATATCAGGGGCGATAACCGTGTTTCATTAAAATGTTAACGGACATTACTATTTATTCTCTGTATTTAATTTTTGATGTGCAATGATTAACCTTTATAATCTGTCGAAATTATTGTTATTTATGCCACACGTTCGCCGCGCAACGATATTGCTCCTAATGTCGCGCAATATCGCACGCAGCGGAACTCGTGCATATATCCACATACAAATCAAATAACCTATACTTACACAATGACTAACTTTATAGGACTGTATCATTTGTTTAAAAGACGATATATTGCTTTGTACATGTGTATTTACAATCTGTATAATGTATGTATAATTGATAATTTTAAAACAACTGGTCACTGTCCCCTGAACTAAACTGATCCGGGGTAATTACTCGTCGGTAACCTATTTCCGTTTCAATATTTGGCTCCAGCATGGCCATATTAGTCAGTAAATGAGACAATATGTCTCCGATATTGTAACCGCAAACATGTAGAACATTGATGAAAATGACCAAACTCAAGTTAGTGATGCAGTTACGTACAGTATTGGCAGCAGCTGTATCCGAAATTGACAAATAAATACAAAAAAAAATGTAATTATCAGGTCAGAGCTCAAAATAAGCTGCGTATGTGCTTAAATACCCAATTAAAATTGCCAACAACCCCAATTGAACTCAGAAGTAGCGAGTATCAAAAAGCAATAAAGTACCTTTATCATGCTGCAGAAAACAATAAACAGACCACAAATATACCATATTTTTCTTATTTTCCATGAAAACACATCTTGGTATTTCATTAGAATTGTCTCCAAGGAGACAATTCTAATGAAACTTGGAGACAATTCTAATGAAATGCCAAGATATGTTTTCATTTTGAAGCAAACTTTTCCATAATTTCTGTCTGTTGATGTGTAAACAGTGATGTTATTTTATTTTACCCAATTAAAATTTTGAAATACGCAATTGAATCACTGAAGCCCTGTCATGTAACGAGCGTTGTATAAGCTGAATGCGTACTGACCGCTACCATAATATACTCCGGAAAGTACATGTATGTTGAAGGTACATGATCACGTGGTTACAACAACAACAACAATGGATCAAAGTGTTGAAAGCGCGCCCACTCCCAAGTAAGTATTAGTTGATATATTCCTTAATAGTGAATGGAATATGATGACGCATGAGACGCATTTGGTGATCCCGAGAGTTCAGCACATACTTATGTCGTTTTTACCAAGAATCTTTTTCCGTGTCAGTAGAAAATCGATTCTTCGCAAAAACGACAGAAGTTTGGGCCAAAGCACCGATACCACCAAATGCAGCTTAACAAGACGCGTTTGATGCGCCATATTTCATAAAAATCCGTCACATAATAAGGACAAATTAAAAGAATACGTGCTTTGAATCGGAGGTCTTCTGGAAGTTTCAGCACTTGTTGTTGTTGTTGTAACCACGTGATCATACACCTTGATTTTGTGACGAGCCTGCTAAATCCAGATGACCAAGCACGTAACGCATGATGAATGGGGTTGAAATTATTTAAATCTTTCATGAGCGACCGAGAAAACTCCCAGCGGATTTGAGTATGCCTGTATTAATTAGTATCGGTATACGTCACGGATTGAAATAATGGACCAATGTCTATAGATGCATTAACCCTTTCAACCCTAAGGAACTGGAATGGACTGTGATATGCTAATGTTCCGACCTGGATCTGCACTTTTTGCATAAACCGATATAGCGGGATTTCGGGTTAAATTTGGGGTCCTGCACATCAGGATGTATTGTAAGGGTTATCTTTTATTGTTTCAACCATTAGATATGTCATTAATATTTACACACAGCAATTCATTGTTATTACCAGGGCCCGGTTGTTCAAAACACCAGTTAGCTTAACGGACTGTTAAATCCTTAACTGAATGGTTAAAATCTCTGTTTTAACAAGGATTTAACAGTCCGTTAAGCTAACTGGTGTTTTGAACAACCGGGCCCTGGTACACTTATTGGCATTATTTTGCCTTATTTGAATGACGGATTTTAATAATTTTGAGGCCAGGGAGATAACCGCGTTTTCTCAAAATTCGTACAATGCATTTTCTGGTGTACACTAATTACACTTTATAAGATATCGACAGCAGTCGTAATTAAGTTTATACACATGTTTTAATTAAATTTTAATTAAATAATTAAAACTAATCACCATTACTTCACATGTGCATACACTGGTGATCACCACGACCGACACGAAATTGAAATATTAGTTAATATTTATATACCTTGGTCCGTTACTTCAACCCTGTACTGTGGTCCACGTTGGGGCTGGATTTTCGACAAACCGATATGTAGAGAATGCCATGCTACTGTCTTTTGATATAAAGTTTATCAGTAGCCTATTTCATCAACATTGCAAAGTATACTTTAGTAGCAAAGTATACTTTGAGGGAGAAATTTTCAATTTTATGATAAATTTATTAATTTTTATTATACTGAATTTATTACATTATCACAGCCAATTTGGCTGTGATAATGTAATAAATACAGTATAATAATTCTGCATACTTTTAATCATAAAATATATGCATTTGTTAGTTCTATATGAAATAATGCATTTCAGGAAAAATAAATGATTACTCCCTCAAAGTATACTTTGCTAGTAAAGTATACTTTGCAATGTTGATGAAATAGGCTACAGTTGGCAAGGCTCCTCGGAATTGCTACGTGTTTCATAGCCTTGCCTGATAAACTTGATGTCAACAGTAGCCTGGTATTCTATTTATCAGGTAACGTGTTATGCTCGAAAATTACCACATATGACGTCGTTATCTATGGACATAACTCGGACTTGTTTAAGTTGCGTGATTACACTGACGTCATTCGGTAACGTCACGTGACGTCATCCGATCAATGGAACGTCGGCTTTCACTTCGTTGTGACCCGGATGTTTGTATCAAGTCAATTTTTGATACAACAATATGTTATCAGTCAGTACGTATAATTAGGTGTTGACGTTTTTCATAAATCACTAAGAAAGTGAAACTCTGACAGCACCTTTCTTATGCTGACATTGGACATCCGGCATCATAACCAATTTGAATTTTAATAACCGTATTGATGTTAAAAAACTAATATATCTCAAATAGTCACGTACTATTTAGTCATCCGTTTACATTTGTGCATGTCATTATTTATTACATTCCAGTTGTTCCTGTTTACATATATCACATCGTGTAGCGAAAGTGGGGTATCGGGAACCAAAAGTCGCCCGTCTGTCCGTTCGTCACGTTTTCCATTCTGAAATAATTCCTGTACCGTTTGACTGCATGATTGGCTTGAAATTTCACGTGCTTGTTTATTATCATCAATAGTTTCATTCACCACACCACCGTGCTCCCGCCGTTCCCAATGTCAGGGACAAATACAAGTCCATCTGATATACATGTACTGATCAAATATTCCGGCTATATAAACAATGCAAAAACAGTGGGTTTTTTTCATAATTAAATTACAGGAAAATGTAAGAATGCGTGCAAAACACCCATAACGATATTCGTTTATATGTATATCGTTGTACAAAACGATAGTTTTCACTGTGTTTTATATTCGTTTTTGTTTGTTTCGTTCGTGACACATATTCCCTGTGTGATACTTGTGCAGGCATCCGGAGTTGCAATGGCTGAAACGACTCGCGGTACACCCGGACGGAAGTGTCTTCGTGTGTGACTCTATTGGCTTCTCTGTTCATCACATAGCGTCGCAGTGTACGCATATAGAAACGTTGCTAGACGACGGACTACACGCCCCGACTACGATTTGCTTCAATCCAAGAGGAGACAGGCTGTATGCGTCTAATTCTTACATTGGAAAATGGACAAGGGACAAACTATTGGTATACATTCTTGAGAAACAGTAGCCATTACAGTTTCCTTTTAGTGAACTTTTATCATTTTATAATTCTCGACTTATATACAAGCAAGCGAGATTGCGAGATTGCGAGATCGCGAGAACGTGAGGCGAGAATGCGAGATTGATCTCGCATTTATCTCAGCATTCTCACCTCGAATTCTCGCGATATCGTCTCAAGACATGTTCGCAATCTCGCAATCTCGCGATCTCACCTCACGTTCTTGAATTATCGCCGGAACACGACAACGTACGTCATCGATGAGGCCTGCATACGTTTATGCGTGTATATATAGTGGGGGCATAGACAGCTGATTATCATATAAATAAAGGTATCAACGACCCTAATCCCTCCTCTCAAACACTATACTACCAGCTGTTACATGTTGCTTCTATTGCAGGTATAACAATAATGTAAATACTTCTTGCTAAATAAAGGCAAAAGTCCTCAACACCTAATCAAAAACAGGCAGCCCGGATCAGTCTTTGCAGCCACAAAAATATGAACGACCACAGGGCTACGCCATACATATGCACGTACAGTACAGCCACATAACATAACTGTAGGCACAACATTCTGAACTGCAGAAGTACCAGGACACACACACACAAGCAGAACGCAGAACAGGCTCAAACGCACAGATTATCTTGACACACACAAAACGCGCGATCTATAAGAAAACCAAAACATCATTATGGGTAGAGGGTGGTGTCACCGTAATATATAGGGAAAGCAGCCTGCACGGAACACAGTTCCCGGCAGCAACATGGTAACCATAGGAAAACAATGAAAATTAAAGAAAAAACTTCCATACAGGGACACCTAGCTGCCAACACGCCAGCTAGCTAAATATAATATTACAGCCCTCACCCTCCCCAACACAGACCCAACATATAGCCCCTAAAACATAAGCGTATCACCTAAAAAAGGGGGAAATTAAAAATGAACCACAACCCACATATGCAACAAACCCACAGAAAAAACAACAACAACAAATAAACGAAACAAAACAGCAACATATACATTGGGGAACAAAAAACACCAACAAACAGGACGCCGTTGTCCATATGACATATGCCACAAGGGGGTTATTATCCCACAGCATCCTAGTCCCCGGGATGAAGCCTAAACTAATTACCTGATCCGGACTGCCTGTTTGCACGCCCGACCATGGAACGTGGGTGTGCGCTTTGATAATGGACGCTTGGCCACCGAATCCAGACACATGGTGCACTCCTCTGGGCGTTCTCGGGTTGACGGCGTCGCGGGCGGCGGACTCGAGGTGGACCTGAGGACAGGGGACCCACGGATATCTTCAGCGATGAAGCCGGCGGACTCTCTTTACACCACCTAACCTCACTTCACAACAACAACGACCGTGCCTTCCGAGTCCCCCAATTGCCACCAAAAGAGCATCATACTACACATAAATAGACCCGCAAACAATAATACCCAACAATATGGCCACTGGCGGGCCTCAACACATAATTCAAACACGGACTTAGTGCCCATATCACTGCAGTCGAGGCCACCCAATGGGGCCGCCGTCAGTGATCTGCCTGCACATTTTGCTACATAACAAGCTACTGTTTTCGCGATACGCTTAATATGTATTCATCATTTATATATCGAATAAAACAAATTTTACCGACCAGTATATGCCGTTCTTTTGCGGATTTCATATTCCGGACAACCAGTTTTTCCAGCCGTCACTGCATGACTAACTTCCCCTTATTTTGCTTACCACTGTTATTTCCCTTTGCGGTCACGTGGGTATATGACGTGTCAGGTGACCTTCCGAAATGTATGCATAATACGATTATTACACGTAATAGTTCAACAGACTACTTAGAACTCCAGTTTATTAGACCGTTGATATAAATATATAGGACTGTACTGTATTGTAAAAATATATGAATGACCTAGTTACAAACTACATACTGAAATGCGACAGTGAGTGACAAAATGGACATACTGTGCAATTTTCAATAGATCTTGGATACCAGTCTGTATATACATTTATTTATATTTACATGGTTAGGTTACAATCTATTTTCCCCGATAGTACTTATATATAATGCTAAATCAGACGGGCAACAGAGTAGACACTTATCAGAGCTGTCAGGAGCATAGATGGATCTGGTGCTATGCTGGTCAAACTGTCATAACGTCATTCTTTTAGGCCATTGTCCACTTACAATGAAACAAATGGGGTTAATTAAGGAAAGCCAATGGTGACAGCAGTGGGAAAATTTGTCGCTCTAATTGCCACGGGGGTGGGGTTTTGTTTGAAGATTGTGTCAACATCCGCTGTACACTGCGACTGAGAAGGTGCAATAAGCCAAACACAACACGGGGCTTATATGGCGTTTGCGACCAGTGTAGATCCAGTTCAGCCTGTACATTCGCAGAGTCCGAACAGGATCTGCACTTTTCGGCATTCCTTCAATAAAACACACTAACACTACAGATGTGTTATATTTGATTAGGACCTACACTAGTCATAAATCACACAAACCCCATTTCTCCAGTCAGAGCCACATACAGAACCAAGCTTCGACGTAACCCCCATTGGACAAAACAACGACTTTCTTCTGGAAAATATCTTTAGTTTTGGACATCAAGTCCAAACATTTTCGATTTATTTGAAACAAGTCGGTAGGAAAATAGATTAGAAATAGTAAAGAAATTACTGTACATGTGAAAATGGAATATATACATTTAATTGTTTTTATCTGTCAACGAACAATATATGTGATTTAGTTATATTTTAGTATTCGAAAACAGTATTTACTGAAAAATAAGCGAGTGGACATTCAAGTTACACAATTTTAGTCCTGCAATATAACATTCATCCATGTATAAAAACAAACACATCAAGATTGGATTTACGGAACTGTAGAAAGCACCCTGATGTGCACAGTGTATATATTCTACCATGTCTGTCAAATTGGACTCAATCAGCTTGGCATAGGTGTGGCCTCGCGGATTCAATATACACCTGCCGCATTATTGTTGACATCCGTTTGAACGTAGTTTCACACATCTGTTACTGACTAGGACAGATAAACAAAATGGATTCAACCAATCAGCATAGAATAGGTGTGGCTTCATTGAATTCAGAATACACCTGTCCCAAGATCCACTTCCCTATTTGCCTGCTGTCAAATCATCGGATAAGTTGTTTGCTATTAATGACCTCCGGCGGCATCCGTTTGAACATAGCTACGCACACGTGTCACTGATTATTTCAACTCGAAATTGTCAAAGCACAAGCATGCTGAAGTAACATTCTGCAAAGCATTGCAGAATCAATTTACGAAATGTCGGAGATTAGCATTTTGTAATTATACCCACTTTTTTTGTAAAAAAAAACGGGTATATTGTTTTCGTCACGGGTGTCCGTCCGTCCGTACGTCCGTACGTCCGTACGTCCGTCCGTCCGTACGTCCGTCCGTACGTCCGTCACGTTTCTTGTAACTCGAAAAACTTTTTCACCTTCATACCTACGCGCCTGATATTTGGTATGTAGCTTCGTTATCATGTGCAGATGCGCAAAGTGAATTTGGATTTTTGATCCGACCCTCCATCATGGATTATCTCCCCCTTTCGGACTCAGAATTTCCCATTTTTTCCTCGTAACTCGAAAAACTTTTTCACCTTCATACCTACGCGCCTGATATTTGGTATGTAGCTTCGTTATCATGTGCAGATGCGCAAAGTGAATTTGGATTTTTGATCCGACCCTCCATCATGGATTATCTCCCCCTTTCGGACTCAGAATTTCCCATTTTTTCCTCGTAACTCGAAAAACTTTTTCACCTTCATACCTACGCGCCTGATATTTGGTATGTAGCTTCGTTATCATGTGCAGATGCGCAAAAGTGAATTTGGATTTTTGATCCGACCCTCCATCATGGATTATCTCCCCCTTTCGGACTCAGAATTTCCCATTTTCTCCTCGTAACTCGAAAAACTTTTTTCACCTTCATACCTACGCGCCTGATATTTCGGTATGTAGCTCGTTATCATGTGCAGAGCGCAAAGTGAATTTGGATTTTTGATCCGACCCTCCATCATGGATTATCTCCCCCTTTCGGACTCAGAATCCCATTTTTTCCCTCGTAACTCGAAACACTTTTTCACCTTCATACCTACGCGCCTGATATTTAGTATGTACCTTCGTTATGTGCAGATGCGCAAAGTGAATTCCCATTTTTGATCCGACCCTCCATCATCGATTACCTCCCCCTTTCCGACTCAGAATTTCCCATTTTTTCCTTTTTCCTTGTAACTCGAAAAACTTTTTCACCTTCATACCTACGCGCCTCATATTTGCTATGTAGCTTCGTTATCATGTGCACATGCGCAAAGTGAATTCGGATTTTTTATCCGACCCTCCATCATGGATTACTTCCCCCTTTCGGACTTAGCATTTGGGGAAAGTGGGTATATTGCGATGGCGCGCCATCGACTTTTTCTAGTTTTCTTTTAGAAATATAACATTTAATTTCACTTTTTTTTCTGATTTTGGCTCTGTTGTCTGTTTGACCGTGAATTACAACCGACTTAAGCTTCCTCACAGATAGTCGCCGCCGACGATTGCATCCAACGTATAAATAATCCAAGTATAACTAGGCGAAGGAAGAAATAACGATGAACGTATATTAAACGACAAAAACGAAAACATTATGCAACAAATACATGATGTCCGTAAATCCAAACGATATTATATAAGAAACCTTCATCCACCAATCAGGTAATCTCTTCTACTGCTACGTCATAGCGGTTATTTTGACAGCGCCACCTCGTGCCAGTAGGTCGCAGTAACAGGAGAGATAAGCGATGACCAATTCATTGCATGGCTCTGTATAGGTGTCGGATAAGGTGCGATATGAGAAATCTCAATATCACGAAAAATACAAACGAACCGGAAATCGGTTATTAGGGTCGCTATTGTTGTTTTTAGCGTGTTTCTAAGAAAATAAGTGATAGTTTGTAATGTGACCTTTTAAGCCCGCGAACTGGTTCTACCCAGCATGCACAGACACAAAATTCCATTCCCATTCGGCCCAATTTTTTATTCCGCCTTTTGCGGACGGCGTGCAAGTCGATATAGACAATGCGGCCGTTAAGCGTAAGCAAACTGAACTGAACAGCTGAGTATTGGTCGGTGGCCGGATTAGCTCAGTAGGTAGAGCGTCGGAGTGCGGATCGGGAGACCCCGGGTTCATATCCCACCTCGACCGCTGCGAATAACCGATTCGGTGTGTCCTTGGGCAAGATAACTTCGTGCTAGCCTAGTCCTATCGGATGGGGACTTAAATAGTCGGTCCCGACATGCACGGTCATTGAACCAGTGCCGTCGTTAAATCAAAGCATTTACATTTACTGAGCATGGGTCATGTAGGGTCTTGCAACGATGTTCTAGCTTTCTGAGTTATGTATTATCTTGCAATATCTCTCGTTCTAATAATAACACAAAGACAAATGTAATATTGGTGATGTGGAATACATTGTACTTAGAGCACGGTTGGTAGGCATTTACGATGAGATAATCGCTCGTACATGTGGACAACTGGGGCATGTTTCACTAAACTTCGTACAACTAAAATGTTCGTAAGTGCAACTTTAGGATCGTCTGGAAATTTCAATTGATGGATTTACATTTATTGAGCATATGCTGCAATACATGTAAATCCAATATTTTTTTATTTTTTATTTTTTTTTCCCAAGAAAACATTGATAATGTGAAATTTACAAACTATCATAATTTTGCACTTACAGACATTTTAGTCATATGAAGTTTAGTGAAGCAGTGCTGTAAGTAATTTAGCCCACGCCCATATCCATACTGTGTCTAGTTCTCCGAATAACACGGAGACAAACAAAGGAATATGGGTGGCATAACTCTTCTTATTATATACGTACTTTCGTCTACCATTGAAACACAATGCTACGCAAGACATCAATATGTTTTTCTTGTTATATATACGTACTTTCATTTCCCATTGAAACAGAACACAACGCAATACGTCAATATTGTTCCATATTGACGTCTCATGAGTTCATATGGTCACATCGCAAAATATAAAACATCGCAAAATAATTCTAAATCATCACAATTGTTTATTTTATTTATATGTTGTATACTTTTGAAGCGCATATACATTCAGTGTGAATGGGTTTACGTATATAATACAAAATGGTATTTGATTTGTATGTGGATATATGCCACACGTTTCGCCGCGCAACGATATTGCGCTCCTAAACGGTAGATGTTATATATTTGTATACAAAGTAACACCATTTTGCGAAATTTGGTAGCCATCTTTAATATCATTTTACATATCATAATAAATAAAATATGTATTAAATCTATTGTATAGTTGGAACATCTCCTAATAACGCCAATAGTACATTCGAATATAGTTATTCTAAATGTCCCACATGTTTGGTGAGTTTATAGAGCTAAGAGATGTTGGCGGCCATCTTGGACGCCATTTTGATTGTATCACTTTTCACAATTTGGATTATTATCATTCGTTAGTTATATTCAGTCTGTTTGGGCACATTTTCTTCCAGATTTGTTTAGTGTATTTTGCACCAGTTATGATTTTTGTCATTTTGGCGGCCATTTTGGACGCCATCTTGATTCCTAGATTAAGCTTCAGTGGGATTAATGTGGAGTTTTGATATGGTGTTACTAATGATGTTTTGGTCATTTTCTAAAAAATTCAGCTTTGGCTTATTTTTTTCCGATCTCAACCCTATTATACTCTTCGCCTATAACCCCTGCCAATATTTCGGCACAGTGCCGTTATCAAGGAATTAGTGTCTACTATATATCCGCTAGTGGCATCCATTTTAGATTTCACCATGTTTATACATACGCGGGCATTGACACACTTCGACCAAGGTCGTACTTGATGTATCTCTGTGACTTTGGGACCGCTCGATGATTGTGCAATTTATCAATGTGATTAACAGTGTGACGGAAATCCAAATTCTAATGCATTCTATAAATATCACGCAATCTCATTTCAATATGTATTCCTACGCAAGTAGTAAAGGAGTGCATTATAAATAGGTTAACCGCTAGCGCGTCGCCATTAAATAGATTTTCCGATCTATCATTTTCTGATATACGCCGCAAATTTCAAAATTAAAATACAGTCAACCCTATAATGATGTCACTTAGCGGCTAGTAGACACTACTGTCTGTTCCACGTTTTGCTGCTGACGAACTTTTGGCCATCAAAACGATTTTCCTATGGGAATTTCACATGGGGGCTAAACGTGATTTTTTTTAATATTTGTTTTATTTGTTTTCTTATTTACATCATTTCCAAGCTATCTGGCCAGGTTTCGGAGTCAACTTCCAAAATGTTTCGTTTTTCTCCCCCCCCCTTACTTACATAATCATTTAAATATTTTTTAGATTTAATGTGTTTAATAGCCAAAAGTTCGTCGGCAGAAAAAACAAGGAGCAGACAGTAAGTTTATAATGGTGAAATAATTAATGTATTAACAATATTATTATCGAAAACCAAAACAAACTTCGCCAAAAAATACGACGTATAAGCTCAAATAGCTACCGGTACGTGATGTACTACGGTAGGCTTTCGTTCAAATTACAATCATTAATTATTTAAAAATATATGTACTTCAGGTATTGGGCAACACTATATACATTCTTACATTTTCGCACAACACGGTTTATATATGAATATGACCGTACGCTATATATTATACAGTGGGGTCAGCGTGTAAGTGCACACACGAACGAACGAATGCTCAATACATGTAAATCCAATAATTGTTTACAAGAAAACATTGAAAACATTGTTAATGTGACATTTACAGACTATCATAAGTTTTCACTTGCGAACATTTTAGTCGTACGAAGTTTAGTGAAACGGCCCCCAGGATCGGCAGCAAATTCGTTGGTATAATCAACAACATACATGCACTACATGTATATGCCCTATTAAAGCTAATGTCCCATCAGTAGGAACAACCTTTTCTTTGTGGAAATTAAATAAGAGTATAATTGAGTAACTATTCCAACAGTTTTAAAAATTACGAGTGCATGCTACCCATATATAATCAGTTACATTGTTGTAATCTTTAATTTACTGATAGAGACTCGCGGTGGTATCAGGCTATTTTCACATACAAGTGAGGTAGGCTATGTTTTAATTATTTATATCAACTACATGTCACTTGAATAAATAAAATAAATAACGGTAGCCGCATTATCTCAGTTGGTAGAGCGTCGGACTGCGAATCGGGAGATCCCTGGTTCGTTTCCCACCTAAAACAGCTCCGAATGGCCGATTCGGCGTGTCCTTGTGCAAGACAACTTCGTGCCATCGTGCTGTCGGATGGAGACTTAAATAGTCGGTCCCGACATGCCAGGTCATCGAGCCAGTGCCGTCATTAAATCAAAGCATTTACATCTAAAATAAATAAATGGAATAACTAGTTGGAATAACGAGGTGTTTCATTTAACGTTTTATGGAAACACGGTTGTCGCCCCTGATATGGCAATTCGCGTTTGGTTTACAAGTATAATACTGTAAATTAGCACGTCTGCTTTTAGGGGGTGGGGGGGGGGGGGGGGGGGGGGGGGGGGGGGGGGCGGGGGGGGGGGGGGGGGGGGGGGGGGGGGGCAAGTGATTCTGGTGGTGTGGCGAGGACCTGTAGCCTATTTCACGAACATTGCAAAGTATACTTATCTAGCAAAGTATGAGGGAGAAATTTTCAATTTAAGGATAAATTTATTAATTTTTATTATGCTGAATTTATTACATTATCACAGCCATTTTGGCTGTGATAATGTAATACATTCAGTATAATAATTCTGCATACTTTTAATCATCAAATACATGCAGTGGTTAGTTCTATATGAAATAATGCATGTTGGGAAAAATAAATGATTACTCCCTCAAAGTATACTTTGCTAGGTAAGTATACTTTGCAATGTTGGTGAAATAGGCTACTGGTATCAGATCAAGATGATTCTGATTTCAGGGCTGATTGTATAGTTTTACATTTACATTTAAAATAAAAAAAATGGAATATAACTAGTTGTTTCAGTTAACGTCTTATGGAAACACGGTTGTCGCCCCTGATATGAAACTGGCAATTCGGGAATATTGTGAACATTCATTTATGATTTTTTGTGATGTT